>KZ651708.1:332531-354552 GCA_001010745.2 Gerris buenoi
GCACAAAACTTCCTATTTAAATGTTTTAATTATAACTGCATAAAACTTACTATTTAAACAGTAAATATCTCTTTAAATATCTATTGTAATTATAACTAATTATCTCTCCTCTTTTTCACAACCATATTTATTATTCTGCCCGTTACCGCGGGCCTAACGGCTAGTAATAAATAGTCCAGGAGATAGCATGCAAAAAAGTATAACTGACTTACATCAATCTAAAATTGTGTGGTGTAAGTAATCTTATAGTGCCTTTTAAGAATATGTGGTCTGCGCTAAGTTCATCTGTGTAATATAACTTATCCATAGGCTTTTAAAAAAAAAAAAAAAACCGGTGGAGAGCGGCCATATCCCTCCAATATGATATTGAGTACAAAATCAGTTATTTAACCGAAAATCGGGTTGGTGTTTGTCTGCCACTTGATTGGTGACCATTTTGATTTGGTGTAATACGTCAATATGGTTTACACGGGTAGAGTAAACAGGAGAATAGAGTAGCGAGTAGAGTAACTCTACCCGTAGAAACCCGAAAAAACGCTCAGTAGAGTAGTAGAGTAGTAGAGTGGCGAGTAGAGTCGCTAATAAAATTGGTAGAGAGGGAAGTAGAGTTACTCTACTCGCTACCTACTCCACTCTCATGTTTACTCTACCCATGTAAACCCGGCTTAACGATAAGTTAGTTGGCAAAGTGGCCTTCCTAGACCCCCCCATAAATTCCGTGAATTCGTAGTTTTACCTACACATTCATCTTCACTGTTATTGATTGATTTATCCCGCTGCTATTTTGTCCTGAAAAAGGGAATTCTGATTTGAGACTCTCTCTTATAAAATATTAATTAGTTGTTTGTTACATAAGAACATTAAATGGAAACCAGTTTGGACTCCTTACTTGAGGAAGTGACCTTGATTTGCATTCCTTTAGGTCATTATTTAAATTAACATGTGCAGGCTGTACTCTTGATTTGATGTCATTTATCTGGTTGATTTGTTTTCTATTTTTACTTCTTTTTCTTTTTGAAAATTAACAATTATTATAAGTTATAGCTAAGCCAGGGGATAGCTTGCACAAGCTAAAACATCAAGCTAGAATTTTTTCGTGTATGTTAACATTTTGGTGCCCTTTAACAATATGTGGTCGACCATAAGTTCTGCGGGTTATAGCTTGGCAATAGGCATTTGAAAAAACAAACCGGCGAAGATTTGCCATGTCCCGCCAATATGGTGGACGAAGTAATTTTCATGATCCTGAGTACAAAATTAGTCAGTAGACCGAAATTTAAGTTGATGTTAGTCTGTCACTTAATTTGGACTATATTTGAATAACTAACTTATTAAGTGACAAACTAACATCAACTTGATTTTCAGTCTACTAACTAATTTTTTAAACAGGATCATGATACTCACATAGTCCACTAAAAAGGGCGGCACATGTCTGCTCTCCGCCATTTTTTTTAAAAAATGACTATTGCCAAGCTATGTTCCACAGACGAACTTAGCCGACCACATATTCTTAAAAGCCACTAAAAGATTAGCTTGTACACAAAATTCTAGATTAATGTAGGTCAGATATACTTTTTTGCACACCATCTCCTAGACTATAATTATTATTAATGAATTAGTAATGACTGTAAATTAATATAATTTCGGTAATTATATCATTCCAACAAATTTTGCCAATAATATGAATAAAATGTATTGAATCGTGTTTTCAATATATAATAATGTATCATATATCAGATATTTAGTTTTTTTTTGGGCGATTCTAGTCGGTAGACTATAGGTATATAATGAGTTCCCTATTTTAGAGACCCTCATTATTCAATTTTTAGTAGTATTTGGTAACCGATTTCACATTATGTTAGAATTATTCCAAGGCCCGCATTCGTACGTGGTTCAAATTGCAAGGGCTTATTCCAAGGTCTGCGGTTCAAAGGTCTCGGTTCTGTCTCACTTCTATATATTAATTCTAATTTAATTTAAAATATGTTCCTATAGAGGACGCCAATGAGGAGAATTTAATAATTGCATACGTTAGCAACAAAAAAGTTATGACGTAAGTAACTCAAATATTTTTGTTTAAAAAAGTAATTATATACATTCCTATAATAATATAACTGACTCATTCGCATATTTTTTTTTGATAAGATTCGTGTCGTACACTAATTACTTCTAGTAATGGTCAAGACTATATGTGCGTGAGTTCAAGGGACGTGGAAACAGTATTTTTATTTCTTTATTTGTCATTGCCTAATGAATTATGATAGTCCAGGAGATTGCGTGCAAAAATGTGTCAGACTAACATCGATCTAGACTTTTTGTGCCTTTTAAAGGCCGAAATACACGGCGACACTTAGAGCGAGAGAGTCTAGCGAGAGCGGTGTCCGATCTGTCTACACCTACACGGAGAGCCAAAATTTAGCTAGACTGGTGTCCGAGAGTGCTCTCGGAGTGTCACCTTGAATAAAGTTCCTAGACCAGTATCCGAACTGTCTACACGGTGTCCCGTTTGTTTAATAATCTACGTCTCCTCCGTCGTCCACACGCGTTGCCCGGCTGAGGTATTGATCATCACTCTAGAAAAGGTTTCACCTAGCTGAAACTAGCCTAGACCGAGTGCGAGAGCAAATTGACATGACAGGTGTCTTGTCTACACGAGGAAAACAAACACCGAGAGCGCAACTAGCTAGACCGGAGTGGGTAGGAGTGGGGGTGGTCTAGCGTCCACTCTCGGTGGTGTCTCCACTGCGACACTCAATCTAGACACCCAATCTAGCAACAAAAGTGTCGCCGTGTATTTCGGCCTTAAGAATATGTGGTCTGCTAAAATCGTCTGCGGGTCATTGCTTAGCAATTGGCATTTGAAGAAAACAAACAGTTAGCGGCCATGTCCAATCCATTTTGGTTGCTAATGAATTTTCATGATCCTGAGTACAAAATTAGTTAGTAGACCAAAAACCAAGTCTATAGTAGTCCTGACACTTAATAGAAGAGCTATTTGATTTGGTGTAATATTTGACTAACTTACCTAGTTAGTGACAAACTATCGTCAACTTTCTTTGATTATTAGTCTACTAACTAAGTTTGTACTCAGGATGTCCTTCCCATTTCGGTGGACAAAGTGATTTTCCTGATCCTGAGTACAAAATTAGTTAGTAGATCAAAAATCAACTTGATGTTCGTTCGTCAATTAAAATGTGTGACCACTTTGATTTTGGTAGCTACAACTGATTTGAGTAACTAACCTATCAAGTGACATATTTCAGGAAATAACCACTAGGCCTGTGGGAGGGTTAGAGCTAGTGACATTTTTATTTGCCTAGTTGGCCCCTACTTTCTCGAATTCAAAATCCAGTGCTCTTATTGGCTCCCCTCCTCATTTTTTCGATATTCCCGCGCTGTGTCAAAAGTTAATAATAATTGTAACAATATTATATTATGTAGTACTAAAGAGTATACGAGTAAAGAGTCAATTTTTTTTTTTTTTTTTTTTTTAATATTATTATCATATCACACTGCGTAAGGGGGCAGTTAAAAATTATCAGTACTTAAACTAGATATCTTAGTTTACAGGTACTTCTAGATAGTTGGTAATTTAATTATCAACTTGAGTAAATGTGTAATTTGTCGATTTCCCTTCGTCAACTAAACAACCCTTATAATGACTGTTTTTTTAGATTTATCTTTTCCCCCCTTTTTAGGGTTTCGTTGGTAAAACCAAAAAAAAAGAAACCCTTATTGTTTCGTCTGTCTGTCTGTCAGTGTGTACGGTTTCAATAAATTTTGAACCAAAAGAGATAAAAACATGAAACTTTCAGTATTACCAATCGTTTTGACACGCACACTGGAAAAATATAGCGAACTCAAAATTATCAGCTTTTCAATTACAAAATAATTCACGTCGCACGAAAAAAATATTTTTTTAAAATTTTGAGTGGGGTATCAAATGAAAGGTATTAAAGAGTAGATTACAAATACATATACAGTAAAACTTGCCTAAGCTGGAAGGCTTCGGTTCCAGAAAAAAAAGTCCACCTTAGCAGGTTTCCAGCTTATACAGGGTGTTTTACTTATAAAAAAACTCCGTTCCGAGAAAAAGTTTCTACCTTTGCAGGTTTCCAGCTTACACAAGTTTTACTGTATATAACACTTAGGGGTAGTGTTTTATTTTCCGCACCATTTTGTCAAAAAACAACAACATTTTGCCCCCCCCCCCAATTTCATGTTCTCAAACACAATACCAACGAAACCCTTTTTACGTGAGACTTCACGCCCAACCAATTTATTTTTGTTTAAAAAAAAATATTGGTGGAATTTAAGTACTTTAACCAGTTGACGATTTAAAATCACTGAATAAGGTAATAAAGCAAAGTCGAAGCCTTGGCCTCGTTACTAGTCCGTACAGCGCACATGTGTTATTATTCGTAGAGTCGCGACCTTCGGCTCCGTTTATTAGAGTAATTAATACAAATTTATTGTTTCAACTAAATACGTAAGACGATGAAACCAGCAAAAAAAAAAACCCTCATATTTAAAAACCCATCTTTATAATAATTATTGTGAATTCTAAGACTATACAATATTTCATAATGTGATTTATTGTTTAGATAACCATCTTCATGTTATTTAAATATTAATAGTTCTTTATTATAGTTATTAATTTTTAATTATACCTTCTTTATAATATGTGCGTCTATTTAGTTTCGTAATACAATTCATTATATAAATTAGAATGTGAAAATTCTTTTGTACATTTGGATATTTTCTAGCTTTGTGTATAATGTAGAAAAATCGTGACAGCTAATTAGTTCATTAAGATAAAGAAAGATTGCCAATTAGTGTGTCGCATAGATCCCTCGCGTCCTATTTCTTATGATCATGATCTTTAATGATTTTATGCATTTACAAGCTACTCTATAGACAACACATTCTGCAGACTGTCTTTTAGAGTAACAGTTTTATCGGCTCCAGCTATCTTTTTAACCGGGAGACTCTCCGCTGACAGTTTTGTCTCCAATGTGCGCCCAGCCTTAGTGTCAAATTTGTTTAATTTTTCCCCCTGTTCCTGTTTTTATAAAAAAATATTGTTTGCACAAATTAAAGTATTAATTGAGCAAAATTTAAAGAGCGCAGACGGTTAAAATTAATATGTGGTTATCTGCGGGCTACTACCAGCAAACCGTAAAAATTTCATATCAATCAGATGAGTACTACTGTTAAATGTATATGTATAAATAATTGTATGTTTGTGCGCATTTGGAAGAGAACCCGAATGGCGCAGAAGGCTGAAACTTATATTGGACCAACAATGGGCTAATTATAACACCATCAATTTTCTTTAGATTAATTAATGTACAGGGTGGGTAAAAAAACCGCACTTTTTTGAACACTTATAGCTCAGTTTCTGTAGTAGATAGAGATATGGTGTTTGCAGGGTCTAAAAACTACATTCTTCTACTTTAAATTTCATATCTATAACTTTAAAAACTATTAGGTGAAAGCCACGAAATATTTGAAATAGAGTCTTTAAAAAAGTCGTTGTCCGGGTAGTGATCTTGTATTTGTACTTGTATAACTTGTATTTTGATAGAATAAATTACCATATGGGGGAAGTGGGGGGGGGGGGAGAGTAATTTGTAGGTAAGTGAGAGGAGTCCATCAGTGTTATAACAAACATTGAAGATGTGTTAAGCACAATGTTGCCTGAAGTCTGGGCAATTCTCTTGCAAGTATTGAATTGTTTAAAAGGAGCGATGGGGTGGGGTAGTAGTAGTAGTAGTCTAGTACTTCCTACTAGAACGGGTAGGACGAACCACATGTTCGAACCTTGCAATTAGGCCATTTCTTAGGCCCTTTGTACGCCCCGCGGTAGAGAGTTGCAGCCACTTCACACATCATACATATGTACATTGTACCGCCGAAGCGAGTATGATGTGATCAATAGTGAGCCATATAAATCAGAGTGTCACGCCGAGGAATCGAACCCCATCTCGTTCCACTCAATGATTCAGTGATGGCCCAGCAGAGGTGGTTTAACCGCCGCGGCTACGATACCCCCCCTATGGGGCGGGGTAACATCTTGCATAAACGTGTAATTTAGCATTTGATCTTTAATTTCAGGAAAAATTGTGCTTATAGATATGCAGTATAGATCTCCAGTCCACTGCCTTTTCAGACGTCTTGGAGGGTTACCTGGGATACGTTTATGTTTTAGAGGGTAGGAGTTGTACAAAAAGGATTAGGATGATGTGATAAGGATGCATGGAACTTCTATATCGGAATTCGGATAGATTTCGGACAAAAATATTCAGGTCTTCATGAAGAGTAAGGTTGGAATCATATTAAGGAGCATCGGTATTTTTTCTAAAAAGTTTTGACTGTAGGATTTGGAGACTACGGGAATTTGTGAAGGCTTTGTGCTGCCCCACAATTCCAGACCGTGGCTGGCTTTAAGACTATATTGTTAATATGCAGTTATTTATAGAAGTATTAGACCGGCGATTCAGAAAACCGAGAAGTAACTTGAATCGTCGTGTGATGTCAGTACGTTTTGTTCTAGTATGTAGTTGTTAATCGACGGTCCGAGGGTAAGGCCAGGGTATCGGATGAAGTTGGACTGAGGAATAAGAACTGGGTGTCTTGGATAACTGGAGGACATGTGACGTGACGATGGGTCTTTGAATTCTATCTTGGAATCCTGTCTTGGAATTTCTATCGGAGACATTAACAAAATGTCGTTCTTCAAAACAATCACACAACTTTCGACTTCCGTCCCAATAAGCTCAGGAGTAAAGTGAGGTAGAAATATAAATTTCTATCGGGGACATAGAAAAAATTTCATTCTTCAAAACGATAACATGGGTTCCGTTACCAGTGAGCTCGCCTAGCAAAATAAGGGTTTGCTTTAAATATCTATGAGTTTTAACCGGTCATGTTACCTACTTCTTTTAAGTGGTAAAAGTTATTCATTCATTTAGTTGAACGAAGTTTGTCATATTTAATTTAATAAAAAGGGGGGAGTAAAATAATTGCTGATAAAATATCTGCTATATAACTTTTGGAGAATGAAAGTTGTCAAATTAAACACTACATTTCCAGACTTGTATTCAGCCCGCCCTTCACTTAGTCAGCAGTGAATTCTAAAAGAAATATTTAGTCTTGAGTTAGGATTAGGGTTCTAGCAGACTCGAAGATTCAGGTGGGGGTTTCTAGAACTAAATCAAGATGGTCTGAAATAAGGGATAAAAGGCATCTGAGTTTGAAACTTTGTTGGTGGCATTTAGAGAGGCTACACCCCTTACCTCCACACTGTGCTATCCAAGAATAGAAAAATCTCTGTCAGAGACCTACCTCTGTGTAAATCTTGCAAAATATCTGGAAAATATCTCAAAAAACACGGCCTTCCTTACTACTTCTACTATTCGACTAACACTAGAACATTCGAGGAGGTATTTTAACATGGGGTGATGTTTCAGCTATGGAGGACAAGAAGAAATTTATTTCAAGCAAAAAACACCTGCAATACATGCAAAATTTGACGTTCTTAAATATCGTCCTAACAGGAAGTTTGAATATAATAGGAGTTTGTAGGTTGATTTTCACTTCTATTCATTGTAGTACTATATTTCGCCCGATAGATGTTTTAAATTTTATATAAAATGATATCAGAGCTCCTGGTGGTCCAAATGGTAATCAAAATGGATTAATGTTTCATAATTTCACATCTTAATCCATCTACTATATCATTTAGACAATAGTATGCTGGTTTTCTTTACTTCATGGAAAAACATTGAAATGTCGATGTGTGGATTCATTGCCCAATAATTAATAAATAACATATCCAGATGTTTCTTTTAATTATTTATTTAGCTAGTTAGTTGAGCCTCAAAAAGCCCTTTCGAATCAAGCCCATGAATAATGTGTGTTTATCATTTAAAGGGTTCAGTATTAAAGTGGACCAAGTCCATTGAACCTGATTTTTGTTACAAGACCTGTTCACGTTATATTAATTCTTATTTTATTCCACTTTCAATTTTTACTTTCTCATATTAAGAGAAAGTATTGTGATGGCGCAAAAATTCGATTTTAAAGATTTTGATGGATTTACACGTTTTGAGGTCCCCTGAGTCCAAAAAAGTGGTTTTTAAAAAATGTCTGTCCGTCGCCTGTCTGTGCAAACGCCTGGAGCCTAAACTACTGGGCCGATTTTGACCAAATTTGGCATACACGTTCAGAAAAATCATACCCCGAGGCGAAATCGAGAAATGAATTTTAACTCCTAATTTGAGGGCGCTACCCCCCAAAAACTCTGAAAAACACACGAAAAAAAAATATTTCTCGAAAACGATTCCGACGATTTTGATTAAAAAATTTTTAGATCTAGTCAATTTAAATACGAATCTAATGATATAAGCCGTTTTCCCGGGAAAAATCTAGTTCCTGAGAAAATAGCTTAAAACGCGGATGGGGAGAGCCCGGGTTCGATTCCCCGCCCGGGAGAAGTTATTTTTATGATATTTTTGATAAAATTTCCAATAGTAATTAAATGTACATGTATGAGAAAGTTGGTCTGAGTTGTCTCGGACCGAATTTTTTTTAACAAAATCCTGCCCCATTAGTTGATTCTTCAATAAAAATGTTTAGATCATCAAAAACAAGTTTAAAATGAACATGTTTGGCAACTAAAAGATATCGTTATCACAATTTTTAAAAAATGGACTTGGTTATCTTTACCTCTGACCCCTTCATTTACCCTTCCGTAATAGTTAATAGTAATAATAAAACCCTTAATCTGCTCAGGACTTATTTTATTTTATTTGATCGTTTTGAAGAAGAGACGTGATTACCGAAGATTTTAAGAAGATGAAAGAATTATTCCGTTTTAGCGTTCGTCCACGATTTAAATTTAGCCAATCTTGGACTAAAATTTAGCTATTTAGGGTGGCTGTTTGTATATTTATATATATACAGGCAGTTTGAATCCTCTAGCCAGTTTGGTGTTTCAATTCTTACCCACTTTATTATAAAAGCTTTCTATCGCTGAATGGAGTATTTATTAAAAGTTATCTCCTAAAGATTCATCACTGACAATTCGAAGAAAATCTATAACTTTTCTATGATAAGCATTATGGAATACCAGTTCCAAATTTCTCTGGATTACATCTTTCAAGTGCAGATAAGTGCTTCGAGGAGATATTGAATGTTTTCTAAATCAATCTCTGTTCTTAGACAGCTCATATTTTCTATGAAAACCCCCAACTGATAATCCTGCCTAGATTTCTCATCTTGAAACAAGTCAAAACGTGATTCGGCAAATCTAATATCGCATATTATATGTTATTGCAACGATTGGATTATTGCTAGATTTCAATAAAGATTGGCTAACACGTGGTGTAGTGCAGTATGGCAATGCTCAATGGTTAATATTAGAACAATTATTATTGTTTAAATAACGTACCATCTAAATCAAGGGTCATCATCATCACTAGGATTACGTATAAAGAGCCAAATTTCAGAATCAGAAAATATCCAAGAGTGGCAATTTCTTGTAAACTTTTTAACGTTAATAATAGTAACGAAAGGATCAATCTAGCTTCAATATTATATCATACACACGGGTTTAAAGCTAATATGCTAAAGATTAGTTTTAGACATTTTAATTAAATTTCGAAAATTGATTTTGTTGAATAAAAGTTTAAAACGTGTAGTGCTCCTTTACTTTTACTTCCAACAAAGTTCTGTGTGTCTTGTTGCTAGTCATTAAGTTCTTCTTTTAAATCCAAAAGCCAACAAATAACTCGACTACGTTCGCAGTTGATATTGACCATGGATTTTCAATGAGATGGAATGAATCCTTGTATTTTCTAAACGCAATAGTGCAAAAACAGCTGCGATTCCAGGGTGTAACTGGAGTAGCAGTTTTGCTGTATGGAGTCGCAGAACGTATATCGCAGGCTTTAAGGCTCTACCGCCCTTTGAAGTTAGGAAAAACAGTAAAATTCAAATAACTCTGGTTCTAAGCAAGATATCAAAAATCTAATCACAGGCTTCATTCCTAATTTTAATTCTGCACAATTTGAGCCCTACTTCAACTTCCTGTGATAAATAGTACAGGCACCATTTCAATACAACGTTAAAACTCGTTGTATTAAAATGGCGCCTGACTAATTATCATATGAAGTTTAAATAGGGCTCAAATTGTGCAGAATTAAAATTAGGAATAAAGCCTGTGATTAGATTTTTGATATCTTGCTTAGAACCAGAGTTATTTGAATTTTACTGTTTTTCCTAACTTCAAAGGGCGGTAGAGCGTTAACCACCTGTCCTTAAGTTTTCCATTGCGTAGACTCTTATTTTGTTTCCAGCGACGTGAAATACGGGGTCGGAATACTATCTACTATCATCTACTATCATGGCAGCACGTATCATGGCTCTTATCTACTATCATGGGCAGCACAAAATTTTACTAAGGGCCCCATGGTGTTATTCCCTGATCTGAATCCTAAATCGTCCTCGCAGTTGAAGTGAAGATTGAAAGTGTACTTATACGTAACTTTCCCTTTTTCAACTAGGACGGGACCTCTTTTACCTTCCGTTGCACGTTAGAGTGACATTCCTCATGAAGAGGAATTGTCCATCCAAGTTGTTGTTTTTCTCCTTTAAGGTATTATTCCAGTTTCTCGCCTAGTTTCTGAAACAGGCGCGTCTGCACACACCTGTCTAAAAGACACTGGTTTACAATTCTTTCATCCACATGCGACGGTTTACATCTGTAGGCGCGTCTGTTTAGATTAACCTTACTGGCAGACTGGAGAGCTTTTAGTGGTTTTTACCGTTTACATCAGAGAAATGATGCGCGTATTATGGTGAAAGTGTTGGATTCAGAAGTTTAGCGAACAATTTTCGTTGGAATTGAGGTACCAAACTGCATCAATTCATCATAAATGGTTCAAATGCGAGTTGAGCATTTGTGTGCAAGGCTGATTGCACAATGGTGAAAGCACATAAACACTTGAAAACAGTGTATGAAGCTGTAATTAGTCATTATGAGACGTATTTTTAGGCGGAATCCAGCGGAGACTAAAGATAGACTCGTCTGAATATGAAGGCAAGACGGATTAACCTTTGTTAAGCAGATATAAGATGAAAGAGGTCCAGCGGGGGATTTATAACTCTTCTCTTAGATCTTACAAATATCGACGTCAGCTTCCTCCTTCCCCCGATAAACAGCACTGATGTGCATTCTATCCGATATTATGTTTTGTTTACGTTCCTCAGAATCAATGCTGTAACTTTTCCAAACCCAACTTCCTCACTGCACTAAAAGAATTCTAGCAACGTTTTCCCATTAAAATGTGTTTTCGGTTTTATCTGAAATACGTTTTAATCGCAAATAACAAATTAAAACTAATAATAACATTATTTTACAACGGATGTACAATAAATGTTTTCAGAAGTTCCTCATGGCATGACACGTTATACACTGTCTGCAGCCCGGGAGTAAATCCGAAAAAAAAACGGCTGTCAAAACACCAACAGTCACTAAATCGATCGATGACGATAACTTGAGTAAATGATGGCCGATTTAGTTTAAATTTGATATTGATAATAATTTTAATCATTTTACCAATGCCCAAGACGAGTTCGTTGGACAGCGTTAACCGCCCAAGCGTTAGCGCGCAACGCTCGCCTAAACGAAGCGTCAAATGTAAATTTGGAATTTTAGGACGGGAAAAATTTCTAACTTCATCTATTCAATAAGACAAACAGCTTTTTTAATATATGTTTTTTTTAATAAAAACTAACACTGACACCGCTATGAAGGGATAAGATCGCTTAAGCTTTTAAAGCGGACCTAGACGTTTAAAATGAAGAAAAATATGTTTTTACCGATATTTTACGTTCTAACGTAAAGTGCATATCGTCCAAAGTCTAAAGTATAATTGAAACAAGCCGGTATGATTTCAACCACAAGCAGACGTTTTTATGTAATGAAGTAACATAATTTGAAATGGAGTAGGCGTGAGTGTTAGGGAATAGGCCTGTTCCCTTGCTCTACTACAACCATCCTCTTTAACTATCAACTCATCATGATACTTTTTTTTCTCAATATTCAATACATATTGCTAGACGCTCGCCTCAATGATAAATAAAAATGTTTATAGTTACTCTTCATACTTAATAAATAAATAGTTTTTGTTAATTTTATCTCTTTTCTAACTCCGCTATTTATGAGTAGTTACTATCGTATACTTAGCAGTGTGATTTTATCATTTATATTTAATCAAAAGCAAAAGGAACTTTGTTGCTAACGGGTGTCCCACGACACCACACGTATTTGTTTCTGGAAAATTGCCTTACCAATAATAATTGCTAACAAAAACTTTTTTCATTGTTTTAAAGTTGACCAATTAATATTCATGTTAAGAAGAAAACTGGATGTTAAATTTCTTTTTCGTAATTAGAGCTGTTATTTTTCTTCTTTTGTCGATTTGTATTCTCTGTAAGTTTTTTTAAGAATGAATTATTTCGAATTTTTCCTAGAATCGATTTAATACGTCGAGAAAAGTTGTAATTTGTTGTACAATTTGAAATAACTCGTAGTTGTTTCTGACCATTAAAGCCCTTTAAATAAGAAATCAGTTATTGAACTAAATATTCCAGAAGAGAAAACTAAGCTTCTAGCTGCCTCGTATAAGAAAATAGAAAAAGCCAACCCAGTTTTCATGAAAAAATTACGAAAAGGAATTGAAAGATAGAAGAAATAAACAGGTCAAGTGTGTGCTAGTCAGCACACAGCGAGGGTCCGTAGGACACTGTATTGTTTAAGTAGTACCCTATTGATGGAGTTTTTTAAAATACTAAAAAGCATACGTTGAACTATCCTATGGGTCTGATATTCTCAAAACACATAAACAAACTTCTGATGAAGTATTTTTTTGCCATTGAACCGGAAAACAGCCATATAAATACATCGAAAAGACCATAATTATATAAAAACGTACTTTGCCATTAAAAAATAAAAAAAAAAATTTTTTTTCGAAATTTCCAAAAAGTATCTTTGCTTTTGGTCGAACAATGTTCAGGAATTTTTTCAGATTTTTTTCACTTGACATAAGCGAGATAGAGGGGGGGGGGCAGGTTTCACACTAACTTCAAACGTGCCTACGCTCGCCCTATCAAAGTTATAACGAAAAAATTATATATTTTTGTTATCAGCTCGACGTACCCTTTAATATGATACCCCTCACGATGTCGAAAAAAAAATTTAACCCTTAATTTTTTTACCCTAATTTTTTTGAAAATTTTTTTTTTTAAGTCGCTATATTTTTAACATGTGTGGGTAGGTACAAGACATATACATGACAAATTTCAAAGTCATCGGACGAAAGGTGTAGCAGTGAGAGCATGCGACGGACGGATGGACAGACAGACACACGCGCGAAAATATAAGGGTCCTTGGCTTTTGCCTACGGACCCTAAAAATATAATAGTTAAGGTTTGGTTGGATGTTGGTTCGAAGTTGACCTCCAACCTGAGTTCATTTAATGAGGTGAAACGGTTTTCCGGGGGGGAAGCGAAGGAAAGAAAAAAGGGGGAAAGAAAATATAAGAAAAGTGAGAAAGAAGCAGGAAAGATTAGGAAAAAGGAAGCATGGAAAAGAAAGACGGCATTGCTTCATTGATTGAGCATTCTTCCGCTTGAAGCATCTCCTGGTGGTGAAACTAGACATTTCATCATCCTTAGAGCATCAAAATTTAAACTAAAGTCCGTCCCAAATGAGATATAGTGCGTTGAAAGCGCGGCAAATCGAGTGACACACACATTGGCCAACCTCTGAGGGGAAAAATAAAGCCACTACATTCACCTTCTTATATAGTTGTCCAGAGAGACCAAAAATCAAGTTGATATTAGTTTGTCTTTGAAAGGTTAGTTAGTCAAAATTACTCCAAATCAAAGAGATCACCTATTAAGTGACAAACTACTATCAACTTGATTTTTGGTCTACTAAGTTTGTACCCAGGATCATGAAAATCATGTCCTCTCTCGTACCGTTATGTTTTTTTCAAATGCCTATTGCCATCCTATGTCCCGCAGACGAACTTAGCCGACCACATATTCTTAAAAGGCGCTAAAAGATTGACTTATACACAAAATTCTAGCTTGATGTTAGTCAGACACTTTTTTGCACGCTACCCTCCTGGACTGTGCGATGTCAATTCAATATTATTTTTTTGGCATTGGACGAATACATTTACTACGTTCACACATCGTTTTGAAAGCGTTTCGGATCCAATTCGTTTTAAAAACGATCCGCGTTCTTACAACAAAAAATACAGGTGATCGAAATATTTGTTTTCGAAATTTCATAACGGTGACGTCACGAGTAAAACCTTCATTCTTGTTACCTAATAAGTCCGCGTATTTTTACATTTTTATTTAAAAGTTATTAAAAGTTTTTACAGATTCTTTATAGTTTTAACTTTTGTTTAATAACGTTTTTTCAGTTTAAATAATTAATATAAAAATTCTTTTTTTCAAAACTGGTCTTATTTTCAATATTTATTTTTATTTTTTTGGTTTCTGTATTCTTCACCTTAGTTGTATCTATGTGCAAAACTTGGGGAAGATTGAATGACGGGAAGTAGTTCAAAATTGGGGTAATAGGTGTGCGATGAAACTTAAAAAGCAAATAAATTTGACGCCATTTTTTTATTTTATTTTATTTTTTTTTTTGGTTTCTGTATTCTTCACCTTAGTTGTATCTATGTGCAAAACTTGGGGAAGATTGAATGACGGGAAGTAGTTCAAAATTGGGGTAATAGGTGTGCGATGAAACTTACAAAGCAAAGTAATATAAGACCAGTAATAAAAAAGAAACGGAAGCTCACGAAAGTAAAGAACTTGAAAAGTGGAAAAGAGTAAAATAACCTGATATCTCGATCCCCTCCACGACCTGTTCACACGAGCGTTTTGAATTCCCATTCCCCGTTCCGATCACGTATTTTTGGTGGAGCGAATCTAAACCGATACGATCCGTCGATCTCCGTTCATACAGCGTTTTGAACTAGCGGATCGTTTTCAAAACCGTTTCCAAAACGATGTGTGAACGTAGTAAGTGTCTCTTTACAATTGATTCACTACATATAAATTCACTCTGAATCAAATGTTTATAATATGTAGATCTTATTAGTAACGAAGGACAAATGAAAATTTTATAAAAATTGAGAAGTGGTGAAATAGATTTTTTTTTTTTGGAATTTTTGATTCGACAAACCTAATGGCATTTCTAAGTTAACTCTCACCCGTAATTTGCGGTTATGACGCTAAAGACACACTTGCCACGTTAGCTCTGTACTTTCACTCTCGTTTGTCTCTGTGTTCGTTTGTTTATAACGATTCATTTGTGGCATTCGTTTTGACTAACGTTCTCGGGTTTTGAGTATAAAATTTGGGTACTTCTTTAGATTGTTACTCCCCCCTCTGTGTTTTTTTTTTAATATAAATGACAAACTAAATATCCTCAGACTAACCGTACTCGAGATTTTCACAAAAAAATGATTTTCATGACCTTTGCCCTTCAATATCTCGAGACGCACAAGGGTGAGCATATGAGACTTTTTGGTGCTTCATTAGAACATCAAAGCGAAGGTCTGTGCAAAAATTCAGCTTGCTTTCTCTCATTCCGCAGATGGGTGTTTTATTTATACCTTATTTCCCTGGATTATAAGGCAAAGTGATGTTTAATCCACTGTACTTCGGGACCAAGGAATATCACTCTTCTGTTATTATGAGAGGAGTAACAGTCTAAACAAGAAAATTCCGTACACCTTCTTTAGATTGTTACTCCCGTCTGTTTTTTTTTTTATAAAGGGAGTAAAAGACTAAAGAAGTGCCAAAATTTGCGTATGACTTATTTTCTCTCTTGATAAAAAAAACTATCTAATTTAGCTGTAGGTGATTGAGCTATGGATGGGTGATTGAGTTGTAGGTTATTTGGGCTTAAAAAAATTCCATCCATTCGTGGTTTCTAAATTTTTATTTGTATAGAAATTAATCACATGATTTTTTTTCATGTGTTTTTGTGTGTTAAAACATGCCCAATTTTAGAGATGAAATAGATTTTTCTAAATTTTGTCTTAAGGTATAATCGTAAGTTCATATTTCATATTTATAGAAAAGAGTAAAATAACCTGATATCTCGATCCCCTCCACGACCTGTTCACACGAGCGTTTTGAATTCCCATTCCCCGTTCCGATCACGTATTTTTGGTGGAGCGAATCTAAACCGATACGATCCGTCGATCTCCGTTCATACAGCGTTTTGAACTAGCGGATCGTTTTCAAAACCGTTTCCAAAACGATGTGTGAACGTAGTAAGTGTCTCTTTACAATTGATTCACTACATATAAATTCACTCTGNGCCCTGGGGCTGGTAATAATGTATGGTTTATCCATTACAGTGCCGCTAATTTAGTTCGAGAAGCGGCCGCTTCCTGGCTGGGCCGCGGCGTGCAGGAAGCGCTAGTAGTACTCAGCGTCAGCTGTTCAATTTGAAAACAATCAATATTTTTATAACTGCGGTTTGTTTTGGTAATGATTTAACCTTAATATGCGTTTATTGTTTTTTGAAGATTACGGCAAAATAGTTTTTTGAAGTTAGTTTACATGTGGTGGGCGATAAAATAGTGTACGCACCACGAAGCGCTATAACAGGCCTCGGGCGTATGTAATAAATAACGCCCTTACTGCTCTAGTTGCGTAAATAGCTATTACTTTTCTGCATGGATGGTATACAATTTAATAAAATCGTTTCGGAACTCGGAACTTTTATAAATAAATAAATAAAAAAATGGCGGCCTAAGTGGTGTTTTAATATGGATGTCTTAGCTTTAAACTCGTAACTAAAGATGAATTATCTTGAAGACGATCCAGAGTGAATAAAATGAAGGTCGAATAATAAAAACAAATTTATGAAGTGTCAACTGACACCTTTGTCTTTGGTCGAAGAATCTACAAAGCGGTATAATGTTTAGCAGACATAATGGAAAAGTGACACTAACGTAGTTACGCTCGGATCAACTTACCGTATAATTTCAACGGTGGAACTTCAACGACAATAATCTCGGTGTTCAGCGTTCTCACGTATTCACAAACAGAAATCACGCCGAAGCCACATTGTATAACATATAACGAGCAACAAGTCAAAGTTTTGGAAGAAGTACAAACACGCAAGCTGAAACTTTTCAACAAAGAAACGAGGGGCCGGCGTGGCCGAGTGGATAACGCCCTAGCTCTGAAACCAAGGTCCAAACCCCGACGTGAGTTCGAATCCCGGAGGGGTCAGACATGTTTCACTCTAATGATCTCATCGAGGTGATGAGTAAAGTGAACAAAGAATAAATTCCAAATTAAAGAATAAAGTTGAAGCTCAATGAAAATTATTTTTTTTCATGTACAAGGTGATATCATGTGATTTATGATGCTCTAAGTAATGAGAAATGTATATAATAAAGAATACCTTAATTTTTTAAACGGATTTCCTTTACGGGACGCGTTACAGCTTTTGGAGCCCGCGTGAGTGAATCCGTAAAAAAACGACCGTCACGAAATCTACCGATGACGATAACTCGCGTTAATGATGACCGATTTGGACGAAATTTGGTTGACATGTTCATTTTACCAACGCTCACAACGAGTTCGTTGGACAAAGTTATCCTCGCATAAACGTAACGTCAAAATATAAAATTTTGGAACGGGAAAAAATTCTGGCACTTTTATAGAAAAAGGCCCCCCTTTTCTTTTTAATCTAATACACTTTCTTACAACTTAACACACACTTTTTCAATATAAATGTGTGATATTCCTTTGTTCCAAAGCATATTGGACTGAATATCCCTTTGTCTTAATAGCCACTTAAACTGAGGGATATAAACTCTTTTGTATAAAAAAACAAAAAGGGGGGCCCCTTTTCTATAAAAGTACCAAAATTCTAACTTCATCTCTTCAATGAGACAAACAACTTTTATAAATCCATTTTTTTTAGTAAAACCAACACTCTCACCGCTATGAAGTGTTAAAAATCGCTCAAATTATTTAAGCGAGCTTAAAATAGAGATAATAACGTTTACACCAACATCTTACGTTCTAACATTTGGATTATAATAACTTCACTTGTATCATCAAATGGACTATTGAAACTTGCATGTAAAATTTCAGCCTGATACAAGCAGAAGTTTTTGATGTTAGTGATAGTGAAATGATACATTTCATAACATTTGAAATAGAGTGACTGTTGCGCGAGGGTTAAGCAACAGTCTTGTTCCTCACTCTACAATCATCCTCCTTAACTATGAATTTAGTTTCACGCTTAATGTATGCAAAAATAAGTTATATTGTATAGTAAGTAAGAAATTTATTAGAGAATAAACGCTCGTCTCAAATAATAACTAGACAGAATTACACTTTGACTTGGACATAATATAAAGTAAACTATTGCATTGACGTTACAATAACATAAGGCAAATGAATCTGATTGGCTGTCCGCCACAGGGCTCCCCCCTCTAATGAAGTCTTGGTGGTATTCAAGGACTAAAGATGATTAAGCATTCATTTGTTTCGAGATTACGAGAGATTCGTTGACTTCACTTGCGGTTAATGGAAATAGTATCTTCTACTACGTTTCGCAGAATTTCGATAGTTTTAGCAGATCTTCTAAAAAACTTGAAAAAGGTCCTTCATAGATGGAAAAAGGATTCATGGCTGGAATCCTTCTAGGAGAAAGAAAACTTCTGTCGTTGACTTAAGATCGGGATGAACAAAAAGTGTTACTCGAGTCGCGACATTTGTCAGCAACAGAACGTACCTTTCTGAAAAATCAATTAAAAAAACAATTAACTCATCATGATTGACTAGTTTCTAGATATTCAATATTTTTACTGTATTAAACTCGCGTCAATGAAAGAGGCACGCGATGCCTTAGTAGTACAATAGTACTTCTACATTGTGAAGAAGGTAGATTAATGTACTAGAGTTACGTGTACGTAGGAGTAGGTATACTAGAGAGGACAGAGATTTAGGTATAATATGAAGTTGTTGCTGGCAGTGGATTTTGCAGGGTGGAAATTTGATTGGTCAAAAGGAGGGGTTATGACGTGAACTGCCTCGGATCGATTCTAACCACGCCTACTCGCTCTACGTCAAAATCACCCTTATTATTATACCTCGGCCACTCTTCACCTTACCCCGCACTCCTTACCCCTTACCCCGGCCCTTTATATCACCTTGGTCGCTTTCTCATCCTTTCAAGTGTTCAAATAGAACGTGCTATGTCAAAATACCCGTTTTAAAGGGCAAATGTATTGGAATTCTTGGTTTTTTTTGGAATCTAATCAGTCTTAAATCTATTGCAATTGTAGTTTTGTAAAAAAAAATATAGTCTGCCAATTATACTCATCCCATTGTACTTTGTAAAACTGACAGCTCAAATTGGCCAACCTATGTGAGGGAAAAAATAAAACCACTAGAGGTCGACCAAGAAGTCATGGAAATCTGAGGAGTGCGCTAGTGTCGTCATGTACAGTCAGTTTTTAATAAAATAGACCACTGTCAAAAAGCACAGTGTTGTTCTTTGGTTATTAATCATTTTATTTTTTTAACTTCTATATTTTTTGCTACGGGCAACACTGTACCTGATAAGAAATCACATCTACTATCTATTCGATAATGTCTTTATATTATTATTTATTGATTATTCCTCTTTATTTCTGAGTTTGATTTGACTTTGATTTGTAGCGTCCTTTATATTTGCATCATCCCGTAGATTTGTGGATCGAACGAAAATCGTTTAGGACAGTTGTGACTATAGCTCGTACTGTATAAAAATAAAAAAACAGGAAACCTAAAAGATTGAAAACCTTCCTGTTGTTATTCGTGAAATGTGACATAACTACGCATGTCATACAAACTAGAATAGCATCCGACTATACTGACTTCGGCAATACACGGAAGTTACGACTTAAAACGAAGCTAAGCTTTCAGTTTCTACCGTGTTCATGACTTCTTGGTCGACCTCTAGGCGGGGTTATCTTAAGGTTATCTAGTGATATTTTTGTTTGCCCAGTTGGCCCGACCTATTAACCGCCAAAATCTCGAGTTCTCATTGGCTCCCCATTCCCGCGCTGAGAGAATAACAAAGTATAATGTGACTCATAGCTTCCTCGCGTCTTATTTCGTAAAACTTTATTGATTTTATGCTTTTACTACCTATTAATTGGTAAATTTATTAAATTTTCCCACGTTTTTATAAATCTGTTAAAATTGTTTTAATTTTTAACATGAATTAAAGTATTGATTATGCAAAATTTAAAGAGCGTAGGTGAGTTGAAATTAATCTGGGACTATCTGTGGGCTAATATCGACAAAACGTACAAATTTCATAAAAAATCAAATAAGTACGTATTAAGAGATATGGGTGTAAATAAATGTATGTTTGTGCGCATGTGGAAGAGAAACAAATGGGCACAGAAGGTTGAAACTTATATGGGACCAACAATGGGCTAATTATGACCTACCATCTAAATTTCATTAAACTCGGACAAGTAGTGTTTAAGATATGTTGATTTGCAAAAATTGAGTGACAGACAGTCAGACACGGAACCGGAAGGGTTCCCTGATTTCTGAAACGGATTTCTGTCTTGGAATTTTCGAAATTGGAGTCTTAAAAAAATGTTTGTTTTTCAGAACGATCACATAGCTTCCGTTATCTTCGGAAAGCTGAGAAACAAAATTTGTCCCTTTTTTAGTGTGTTTCTCTAATTCTTATTGGTAATCTAGAAAATGATAAAGTTATACGGAAACTCTTTGCCATTGCAACATACTTAAAAATACCGTAAAGTATATTTTATATTCGACTTTTGTATAATATCTCTTGAACATATTGCTAAATCACACACACGTTGTAGAGACTGCCGAAGATTGAAATTCGCAGGCTGAGATCGATCTGTGACATCATGTAGAGCGCGGTGACGTCACGGCTAGTTGGATCCCCCCCTCCCTCGCCCTATGTTCCGTCCTCGAGCCCTTTCTCTACCCTACCCGGCCCTTCTCTTCCACCGGAATAGATAGACTGATAGCGTGACGTCATAACTTCTAGCTGTATCAAATGTCGTTGTCACCGGAGTTACAAGCCGGAGGTAGAAATCACCTGCCAACTTAGTTTCACTCTTCAAATAGAGAGAAACTAGTCGAGTGTATTTTGAAACTTGAACTTTTGTACATGCTTGTAGTTATAACTTAACATGACTTTCTTTGGTGTCTGATTTTTATTTATTTTTCATTTATATAAGTGTTTCTGTTTGTACTTGTTTTTTTTTTGGTATTTGTAATTTGTAAGATTGTGTTTTTTATTGTCGAAAAATAGGTTTTTTAAAAATGCATTCAACTCTAAAAGTGGATATTAGGTTTGTTCCAACCATACTTCAAACTAGTTTGAATCTGTCTGACGCATGCGCATTTGGAACAGGGCGTTCCAACGAAGCCTAAACTCTGACTGTTAGTCGGTTCTTCCAACTAGGCTCTGAATAGTCAGGGATCTGCGGCAGGGACTAGTAGTTTGGGTGAACAGAAACGTAACCTTCCGCTTCATTGTTTTAGTTTTGCTCGCCTATTCGTTCTTCTTTCTCTTAACATAGGGTGGTCCAAAAGTCTCCCCCCCCCCCCTTTAACTTTTGAACGGTTTGAGATAAATTAATGAAACTTGGGGAATCTCTACCATGCCAAGGGAAGTTTGTTTTCATGTTACCCCCCACTTTGCCCCAGGCCACCCAACTTCAAAATTACAAATTAAAACGTATATTTTTGATAGCATATTTGGATTCTACGGTGAAAAATAATAAACTTTTACTTGAAACTATTTTTTCTATCACCAATATTTTGCCCCCTTCAGGGGGGCAAAGATAGCAAAATAAAACTTCCGATAATACGTTGTAAAATCTAAACGGTTAGAGATAAATTAATGAAACTT
>KZ651708.1:361382-379472 GCA_001010745.2 Gerris buenoi
CCCCCCCCCCCTTGTTTTATACTGACAGAGGATTCTTCACTATTGCACAGTGGTCGACTGATTTATCTCACTTTTCTGCATTATAATTTATAAAAATGTGCATTGAAAATGTTTCTAGGTTGATTTGAGAATGAAATAAAGAATTGTTTATGTACAAACTGGAAAGCTTTAAGTGGCTTTAGAGTGGTCCACTTGACTCCCGTCTCCCTTATATTTATCTAAACTCTAATTTTAGTTTTTTAGGGCACCTTGAATCCATTTAAATTGCTTTCTTATTCCCACAGTGTGAATACGGTGAACCCGATTATATTCATTTACTTTATCGATGATCGTAAATTCAAAAAAGAGAATAAAAATTATTTATTCTACTTATTAAAATTAAATATTCATCGTGATTATACCTTTTAAGGTGAGTTTAGTTAATTTTTTAAATAAATGTTGAAATTGTTCAAGTGGAGTGAAGCACTCTATTCATAAAAAAAAATGAAGACACTTATGTCCTTCTCACGTAGGAAATTATAAGTGCATTTTAGAGAGCCACTTTTCCATTCCGTATGAGATTTTCACCTGGTTCCGCTGAAGCTCTTTCCTTTTAACTTCGTCACTTTTCTTCTGCATTTTAAAATATTTTTTTTTTTGAGATGGTAGTACGATTTAGAAGACGGCATCCACTATTTAACTTGGTGTACCCTCAACTATTCTATCTTTCTAGCACTTATGCTTTGATTCAATAGTGTATTTGTTAGCACTTCTTTAAATTGTTACTCCCCTTGTATAAAAAAACAGATGGAAGTAACAATCTAAAGAAGGTTTATGGAATGTTCTTCTTTAGACTGTTACTCCCCTTTTAAAAACAGAAGTGTTGTATTCCTCTGTCCCAACGTAAATTGGACTAAACATCCCTTTGTATTAATACAGTAGAACCTTGCTTACACGACCCTCAATAACACGACAACCTCAATTACAAGTGCAATTTTCAAATCCCCTTAAGATTGCCATTACACATAATGTTAAATTAACCTCTTTAATTTGACTATTATTATCTAAACAACCTCAATTACTCGGATTTCTTCCAATTCACAACATAACTCAGAACCTCTATAACAAGTCGTTTTGAGAAGTCAACCTCTATAACACGACTCTAAACAGGAATGAGGTACCTTGAACAAGTCTAGACTTGAAAACCCCGCCCATTTACCTCCATAACACGACTAATTGCCAAAATAACCTTGATAACACAACCCTCAACAAAAAGAGTACCTCGATAACAAGGCTGTTTCCCTTATCTCCTTGAGACACTTCTTATCGAGGTTCTACTGTATTGTATTCCTTTGTCCCAACGTACATTGGGCAACATCCCTTTGTCTTAATAGTTATTTAGGGGTCTTTCACACCAAAGATGCACTCTGCGTCCTGGTCGCAAGTGGCATGTGCATCTTGCATCCTTATGAAACGAGCGTTCACACCGAAGTGGCACGTTCTACTTGCATCTTCTTATCTCTTTTGTTTGAACTCCTCAGTTGTTTTCAGTGCATTTGGGTTTAAATGATGAATTATCAATCATCCAACTCTTCAGACGATGTGTCAATTAAATACGAAGTTTCGATGGTGGAGCACGTATGTAGACCCGCCAAATAAGGATGCACGCTAATTAAACACCAGCTGATTGGTGCTCGCGTCGCACGTGCCACTTGCATCTTCGGTGTGAAAGCTCTCGTTCAGTTATACAGTCCGGTGTTCAAGATGCATGCATCTTGCCACCAGGACGCATGCATCCTGCGACTTGCTACTTCGGTGTGAAAGCTCTCGTTCAGTTATACAGTCCGGTGTTCAAGATGCATGCATCTTGCCACCAGGACGCATGCATCCTGCGACTTGCTACTTCGGTGTGAAAGACCCCTTAGTCTAAATAATTTTTATTTTTATACCTCAAGTGGGGTAACAATCTAAAGAAGTATCAATTTGTTTAAGTTTTATGTTGTATTTTGAGGCTTTTTATTTACATTATTGTGATTATTTGTTGTGATTGCAGGATGCAAGGAAAGCGGCATGTGACACGAGCCTGGTACAGGCGACGAGTAATATGGAACCCATTGGTCGCATCCAGATGCGCACCAGGAGAACACTCAGGGGGCATCTCGCTAAAATATACGCCATGCACTGGGGATCCGATTCCAGGTATCTATCAACTCCGACCTGCTATACTTCAAACATCATGCCTTCAGTCTCGCTTAACATTATTTTCTTTAAACTATCTTAGAATTTTCTATGGAAAAAAGTTTTGTCTAAAGTCCAAAAATCTATCTGATAAGAATTCTATTGGAAAATAAAAAGTTAATATGGCACTTAAGGTGCGTTTACACCTGACATGTACTGCATGATATTTATGTCAGACAGAAATTGCAGAAGTGTAAACACTGAACAATTTATGTCTGAGATTAATGTTTCTACTCTCAGCTATAAGTGTTGACACTTCTATAACAACAGATGTAAACACCGATTATTTGAAAATTCAAACTCCTCTGAGAGATATCGCGGAAGTTGACCTCCATTTATTGCAAATTTAAGCATTGCGAGAAGTGTCAGACAAGTATCCACGATATAAATCTCAAGCAATTTCTCTCAGATGTAAACACTCAAAGCGATTTCTGTCTGACACTTGACATTTATTCAGACAGCCAGAGAGAAGTGTCAGGTGTAAACACACCTTCATTGTAGTAAGGTCTAAAGGAAAAAATTAAAAGCTCCTTTTGCGATATTTTGACACCTCTTTGGGTCATCTTCAGGCTGAAAACCACATTTATTGCCAGTAACTTCAATAAATTTGCAATATTTTGTAATATAAAGGTGGAGATACACATACCGTCGAATTGGGGAAGTAGCTTGCATGCCAAAAGAGGGTATTTATCATTAACTGGCATACCAAGGATTTTTATCTTGCTTGTCAGCTACAGACATGCCATTTAGCATATCCGATATCCACGTGCAAGTAGCTGGTGGGTTTTTTGTTCAAGCTGGCATGTGTATCTCCGCCTTAATACATATTTATTGTGCTTTCTATATCTACCTGATTAGAAGATTACTATTTCATCCTGTTGTTGTTAAAAATTATTTTTCTCTAACCTAGGTGGTTATATTCAATCTGAAATCTTTAGCTAGTACTCCAATAAGAATCATATATACAAGGAACACAAACCAGACTACTTACTATTAATATGACATAATACAACTACATTTCTACCCAACATTACTATGTATAACTAAAGTCAGGTTTTTAATTTGTAAAACAAAATCGCCGATGATGAAAATCAGGGATGGATAGTGGCACCAGGGAGATGGGAAATTACCTGAAAAGCCGCCAGGCCGATTGTAAAAAAAGTTATAATTGTATAATTTCAAAAAATTTTACCATCATTAATTACTATTGTATTAGTCCGGCACAGCTGATGCAATAGCAAAATTTTCACATCTTAAAAAAGTGCCAGCGATGTTTGAGAATAGCAGTAGATGGATCGTAAACACAAACTGTACCAAGCGTCTTTATTTGCTGATAGTGCTCCTACTGCCGCTGATGCTGTATCAGTGAGGCTTCGGGTTGCCTTTAGGAATATGCAATAATAATAATAATAATTATGATTAAAGTGACGATAATGTTTGAATAGACTAATAGACTTTATTATTTTAGACCTTAACATTTTTATTTTTAATGAAATAAGAGGTAAACAACAATTTAAGCCTGATATTTTTTGACGGAGACTATCAAGGATGAATTTAAAAATCTTGTGAATAAATGCGACTCCTTAAAAACCCAATCTTAAAGATTATCTAAGACTATTATATCTTGAAAATTGATGATTGATAATTCTGAAGACAGAGTGGAGGAAGCTTCATGTTACATTCATAGCAACTGTAAAAATTGTGCAATTTGATGTTTAGCGATTTTATTTAAGTACGATATGTATAAAGAGGCTTATCCTACAAAAAGTAAACCAACCTTCTGTTGAAAAACTTTTTTTAAATGTGTTAGGGTAAGTGTCGATCTGAGACTTTTTAGTATGGAGACTCGCTCTCGAGATTGAAATCCCTAGTGGACATGGGGCTGAGACTAGTCTCGGAGACTCGCCGACTCTCCGAGACTCGAGAGAGCCTGATGTTGCTCTTAAGTGGACAAGGTTCTGAGACTGAATCTCAAGACTAGCTCTCGAGATTCAGTCTCAGATGGACACCCACCCTTTAAAAAAAAAAAAAAAAAAAAAAAAAAAAANATGTAAACACCGATTATTTGAAAATTCAAACTCCTCTGAGAGATATCGCGGAAGTTGACCTCCATTTATTGCAAATTTAAGCATTGCGAGAAGTGTCAGACAAGTATCCACGATATAAATCTCAAGCAATTTCTCTCAGATGTAAACACTCAAAGCGATTTCTGTCTGACACTTGACATTTATTCAGACAGCCAGAGAGAAGTGTCAGGTGTAAACACACCTTCATTGTAGTAAGGTCTAAAGGAAAAAATTAAAAGCTCCTTTTGCGATATTTTGACACCTCTTTGGGTCATCTTCAGGCTGAAAACCACATTTATTGCCAGTAACTTCAATAAATTTGCAATATTTTGTAATATAAAGGTGGAGATACACATACCGTCGAATTGGGGAAGTAGCTTGCATGCCAAAAGAGGGTATTTATCATTAACTGGCATACCAAGGATTTTTATCTTGCTTGTCAGCTACAGACATGCCATTTAGCATATCCGATATCCACGTGCAAGTAGCTGGTGGGTTTTTTGTTCAAGCTGGCATGTGTATCTCCGCCTTAATACATATTTATTGTGCTTTCTATATCTACCTGATTAGAAGATTACTATTTCATCCTGTTGTTGTTAAAAATTATTTTTCTCTAACCTAGGTGGTTATATTCAATCTGAAATCTTTAGCTAGTACTCCAATAAGAATCATATATACAAGGAACACAAACCAGACTACTTACTATTAATATGACATAATACAACTACATTTCTACCCAACATTACTATGTATAACTAAAGTCAGGTTTTTAATTTGTAAAACAAAATCGCCGATGATGAAAATCAGGGATGGATAGTGGCACCAGGGAGATGGGAAATTACCTGAAAAGCCGCCAGGCCGATTGTAAAAAAAGTTATAATTGTATAATTTCAAAAAATTTTACCATCATTAATTACTATTGTATTAGTCCGGCACAGCTGATGCAATAGCAAAATTTTCACATCTTAAAAAAGTGCCAGCGATGTTTGAGAATAGCAGTAGATGGATCGTAAACACAAACTGTACCAAGCGTCTTTATTTGCTGATAGTGCTCCTACTGCCGCTGATGCTGTATCAGTGAGGCTTCGGGTTGCCTTTAGGAATATGCAATAATAATAATAATAATTATGATTAAAGTGACGATAATGTTTGAATAGACTAATAGACTTTATTATTTTAGACCTTAACATTTTTATTTTTAATGAAATAAGAGGTAAACAACAATTTAAGCCTGATATTTTTTGACGGAGACTATCAAGGATGAATTTAAAAATCTTGTGAATAAATGCGACTCCTTAAAAACCCAATCTTAAAGATTATCTAAGACTATTATATCTTGAAAATTGATGATTGATAATTCTGAAGACAGAGTGGAGGAAGCTTCATGTTACATTCATAGCAACTGTAAAAATTGTGCAATTTGATGTTTAGCGATTTTATTTAAGTACGATATGTATAAAGAGGCTTATCCTACAAAAAGTAAACCAACCTTCTGTTGAAAAACTTTTTTTAAATGTGTTAGGGTAAGTGTCGATCTGAGACTTTTTAGTATGGAGACTCGCTCTCGAGATTGAAATCCCTAGTGGACATGGGGCTGAGACTAGTCTCGGAGACTCGCCGACTCTCCGAGACTCGAGAGAGCCTGATGTTGCTCTTAAGTGGACAAGGTTCTGAGACTGAATCTCAAGACTAGCTCTCGAGATTCAGTCTCAGATGGACACCCACCCTTTAAAAAAAAAAAAAAAAAAAAATAGATTTTAGACTTAAACATGAAGCTGGTTAATATGTTTTCCAGTGCCGAATGCTACCTTCCCATCTGCCTCTGATAAATAATCATTGCAGTCTTCTGGTACAGAGTAATGGATTCTGCATGTGGAGTCATTCTAACAATTGATCATTGATTCTTGAAATTTTATAATTCCATCACGAACAACCTGGATTTTCCTATATCGGTGAAGATGAGAAAATTAATCGGTGTATTTACCTACTAAGTTACTACTACTACCTACTAAGTTAAGTTACTACTACTACCTACTAAGTTACTACTACTACCTACTAAGTTACTACTACTACCTACTAAGTTACTACTACTACCTACTAAGTTACTACTACTACCTACTAAGTTACTACTACTACCTACTAAGTTACTACTACTACCCACTAAGTTCAAGGTCTAAAATGTAGAAAACAGTTTTGAGTAATTACAGTTTGGTTTAGTGGGCAGTTTGGTGGGGGGAAGTGGATGTAGATTGTAGTGGGTGGGGTATAACATCTATCATTTAGTGCATACTGAGCTCTAACTTCTCACAATCCTAAATCTTTGATAATCTCTAATTATCTCTTAATCTTTTGAATCCGTAGCTACAGTAATGTTGTTATTCTTTTAACTTTTATTTTTTGAGTTTGAGCATTTTAATATTCAAGAGTTTAACAAGCAATCGTTAAATCATTACGATTCCTAGATACTCCAACGCTGACTTTGAACTTGTTTCTTGTTTTAAAATTTATTAGCATCTTGTGAGTCGATAAAAAAAATGTGAGGGAATTTTGTTTACGGCTTGTAGAGTTGGGAACACTGTTGCTCTGCAGAACTGGGTCATATCAATAAAACTCTTTTTTTCCCCTCTAAATATCGGGAGAAAGAATTGCTTTTGTTCCCCCTGTCTTATTACTCGAGTGATTAACTTGTTTCTCTGCTGAAAACGACTTCTCTCACTGTCATTACCCCCAACTTAATAACTTGTAGCTTATTTTGATGAACAAGTTTTTGCATTCTAGAAAATATCACTGCGACTAAATAGTGTTTGTCAAACTGAATTCTTCACTACTATGATTTTAATTTGATAACTTTTTTTAAAAAAAATTTACACTTGATTTAATTATATCTCCCATGAAATAGATTGAGTTTTTTCAGTCATTAGAAGATTTATTTTTTTATTTAATTAAATGCTCAACATCTGTCCGGGAATTTTTTACTTTTAATTATTTATATTCTGCGTAGACTTACATACTTACATACTTAGAGTTAGAGTAATTATAGGCAGGGAGTTGGAAGGCCTTTTACGCCCTTACCCACATACGAAATTACACAGTATGTGGAGTGTCGGACTCGCTGGTGGTTGCAATACAGCCCTACCGACTAAACCTCTCCCTTCCCCCAATGGCGTGTCAGCCAATATTTAAATCGGCTATTGGCGCCGGGACAGATTGTTTATTAAAATTACTGAAAATATAAATGAAAAAAAAAAAATTATTAAGTTAAAAAATTTAAAAAAAAGTTAGTTGTGTAATGTATTTGTGTAGAAAAGTAGCCCCCATGCAGACTGCTCTGTGGACAAAAAGTAAACTAAATACACCAAACTTAAGAAAACTTAGAAAACGCTCAGGTGCATCAACTTGTATAACTCTAGTTAACTTTAATGCAAAACACGAATTATTAAGGGAAATAATTATGTTTTTTTTTTTAAAATTACAATATAATTTGCGATATGTTTAATTTCTTTGTGGTAACTTAATGTAAAATGAAAACAAAATAGCCCTTCAATTTAAAACTATGTTGTTGCCATGGAAAAACCTGCTATGTGCAATTTTAATAATTTTACAGGAGAGAGGAAACAAAATAGTGCGACACAAAATGTTTCGATATTTAGGTTTAAACAGCTTTATGCCTAAAAGGAATTTATTTTCCAGAGGCTTCAAATATGTGTTTGTTATTTATTACATTTTAAATAACATAAATATTTTATAAAAAAGTTTTTATTTTGAAAATTCACATAGCTGAAAATGACAACGCCTGTGTCTGAAGATGAATTCATTAAAAATCTATTAAGAAATTCACATTCCAGTTTTTTTCCATAGAAAGATAACCTGTTTTCCTATAAACTTCTGAAAAAAAAATTAAAAATTGCACATAGCAGGTTTTTCCACGGCAACAACAACTAGTTGATTGGACCTCAACTAATATATATTTTTTTACACACTAAATTTTTTAAAATTATTAAAAATGAAAACAATACTTTTCCTACTATTAGTAGTGAGGAAAAGTAAAAAGTATTTATATATATTTTTAAAAAGTAAATGAGACTGGCATGATGTTTACCTTGCTTTGAATATTGATGTGTGCGTGGTGATATTGTTGAAGACGCGCTATTTTATATGAGTTTGTGTTCGTGTGATATTGCTGTAGGAACTTAGTGTCGGCATCTCAGGATGGTAAGCTGATAGTGTGGGATAGTTATACTACAAACAAAGTCCACGCTATCCCACTCAGATCTAGCTGGGTTATGACCTGTGCCTACGCACCCTCGGGAAGCTTCGTCGCCTGCGGAGGTTTAGATAATATCTGCTCTATATATAGGTTTGTATACAACCTTTTTATTATTATTATTAGTATTATTGTTTAATATTTTATATGAAGTTGTTTAAAGCTCAATTATGTGTGTATTTTTCTTTTTCAATGTGTACTATTTCAAAGATTGTAAAAAAATACTGTAAAACCTGGATAAAGTGTGTCCACCGAAGTGAACGAACAAAAGTGGCCACCATAGGCAGGTGGCTCAACATAGGTACCCAAAATGAGTTTTTAAAAAAAGTGCTCATTCTTGGATTTTCTACAATGTTACACACATAAAGAGTGTAAAGGAATGTTTATAGAAAAGAGTCACACAATTTGTAAATGGAGTAAAAAATAAAACCTTTCTAATATTTTTTTTTTTTACCATTCAGGTAAAAACAAGGTGATACATTTTTTCTATAAAAAGTTGGAAAAAACATAGTTTGTACTTTTTAATTGTAAAATCTTAAAATTTGTTGAGGTCATTTCAGCACAAAATACACAAAGCAGGTAAAATTTTCTAAAAAATNAGTTTTAAAATAATAAAATTATTAAATTTTATTAAATAGGACGAGAGGAAGCTATGTTCCACACTAATTGGCATAGTATTTTTTTTTTTTTTTTTTTGATGCATACTATTTAATTATTTCATGTTGCATATTGTGCATATATATAATGTGTTATATTTTGTTAAGTTCCAGAGAACAAATGAAAAGTCTCCGTAAATCCAATTTGGGGGGGGGGGGGAGAAAAAATAAATAAAAGAAATTATTGTTGGCGCTTATTTATTTTAATTATTTTCATTATGTTTTATGACAGTCATTCCTTTCATTCAATATACGTCTCCTTTAACAAAAAGAACCTGCAAATGAGACTCTTGCTCTTCTATTGATGTTGTGTAATTTATTTTGATGATGTTTTACTAATCTGGTTATTTTTGTTGTTTCAGTCTAAAAACTAGGGAAGGAAACGTTCGGGTTAGCAGAGAGCTGCCCGGCCACACAGGTTACTTATCCTGCTGTAGGTTCTTAGATGATAATCAAATTGTTACAAGTTCTGGTGACATGACCTGGTAAGTCAGTTTTAATCATTATTCAAACTTTAATTCTAGAGGGTTTTTATTGTGACATTTTCATGTTTTGGATGTGGTACATAAATGGAAAAGTGTTACTAGAAATCGTTATCCGGTGTATCAAGGAGTTAGAAGGATATAGGAGGTGTGCACAGTCTGTCTCCAGTTGTAGAGCCTCCCTCTACTGTGTTCCTAGGGCCAAAGAAAGTCGAAAAGATTTATTTATTATCAGGGAGTTAGGAAAGTACAGGAGGTGTGCTATCAACTCTGCCCTCTAGCGGCATACCCCTACCCCCAAGGACTATAATACACCATCCTTACCCTACCGTGCTTCTCAGTTGAATTAGACGTCAATTTAAGTTCAGTAGCCTCACTCATACTTGGACTAATATAGACGGGGTAATTGAGATATCAGTTAAGAGATATGGATACGGTTTGTTATCGACTTAATTCCAACGGCTTATAAGCATGCAATCACCTGCTCTTGACTGAGTTTTATTCGACAAATTTTAAAAGTACACTTTTGCTTATTTTATTAATAATTTGCACTTGTTATATTTAATTTCCCCCTCTATTAATGACCTGTACCAGTATGAGATATTCTGTCAAGAAAAATTAATTTTCTGATTATTTTAACTTTAATATAGTAAAAACCTTTAGCTTAGATACATATTTTGATAAAAACAAGTTACAAAGCAGCTGTTTGCATTCTGTTAACAGATCCATTTACTGTATAAACTCTGATAAAAATCAAAACTTTGAGAAATTTGTCTATTTATACATACATGTCACTGAAGACAGTCAAAATACATTTTTTAGCTTGAACAACTTGTGTTTTATCCTACTGTTAATTTTCATTATGTTTGATTTCCACAAAATATCGGGAAACAAAACATTTTTTTTTTTTTTTTGTATAAACTTTTATTGGACAATCATTTATTCTAAGTTAAGAATAAAATGTAGAGTTAAGAGCCAATGTATGTAGTTACATACATTGGCTCTTAACTAGCGTAAACTAGGTTTTTAGTATTTTCTCAACAATCACTTTTGAGAGTGATAAGATTGGTTTGTGATAAACTATTATTATGTATTTATTTGTGTATGAGCTTCAGTGGTATGGTTGAGCATTTTTATGTCGGAGCTGGAATAGGCTAAACCAGGAATTCTCGGCCCAAGTTGGTCATACAGCATGGGGCAGCTAGTTGGATGCACAGGGAATCCAACTCGAATGCCTGGTTTTAGATGCTATGGTATCTGGAGTGTTTACAAAAAAGAACCAAATGAGTCTGGGATTTATCAGTTAGGTCTATGTAATGAGTAATGATAAACATTATACATTGCTGTACCTCTTATTGACAATTTATAATTTATGTTTATATTTTTTGGGCAAGATCATTAAATAATGAATAGTCATTCTTTAAATTAAAATAATAGTTGGTTTGAGCAAAATAAAGAAATAATACGTTCAAAGTCAGTTACAAATGGGACGACCCATCGCCTAAAGCAGAGGTGGGGAACCTTTTTACCATTGGAGGCCATATTTAAATTAGACAATCATAAAGGAGGCCGCATAAGTTAATACAGTGGCGTAACCAGCGGCTACGTCTGGGGGCACATTCTAAGTCAGCTTAGATTGGTGGGGGCAGGGGGTATTCATTCAAGTGGTAACAAGAAAAGGGAACTACTTATTCAAAAAGCAGCTTTTAAAACACTTAAGTTCAATTTTATATTTTTCTAAAAGTGTTATGGGGGCCGCATAAAAACCTTACGGGGGCCGCTTGAGGCCGCAGGTTCCCCACCTCTGGCCTAAAGGATTGTGGAATAAATTACCCAGTGTTAAGATGAAATCAAATTCAGTTATATCTTCACTGTAACCTTTTACCTTATGAAATAGATGGGAATATCCTTTGAATAGAGGTCCTAATGTTAAAAAATAAAAACTAACTCATCATTAGCCTTTAGTTTCCTTTAAGCCGGCTTTACACCTTGCGATTTGTCGATGCAATCTGAAGGAACGATAAATCGCATGATATATCGTTGCAACCTGGGAGCGTTTACACCACACTGATTTCTTACCCCGATCTCCGACCCAATCTTTCTTTTTAATTTGCTTTACGTAGGGGGTTGGCCGGGAGGTTGTACGACCTCCCTTTACACACACCGACTTGTCAACTGATCTCACAGAATAAGTTTTGCTAAGTTTTTTGAATAAGTTTTTGTTGAATTTCGATTAAGTTTTGCTTCGATCCACAACCCAACCCCGATATCGTTATACAATTTCCATTTACACCTTACGATATATCGGTGCGATTTATCGTTCCGACCAGATTGCACCGACAAATTGCAAGGTGTAAAGCCGGCTTTATACTTGGATCAAAAATCATTTGGTGGATTGGTGATTCTAGGTACTTGCTTTTCATTTGTTTTGTACGCCAATGTGATGTTTTTGTTATTTTCAGTGCGCTGTGGGATATTGAAACAGGTCAGCAGTGCACGTCATTCGTAGGACATACTGGTGATGTTATGTCACTTTCCTTATCACCTGATATGCGTACTTTTGTCTCTGGAGCCTGTGACGCCTCAGCTAAGGTATTCCGTTTGTGTATTTTCTTTATTTTATGTGAATAATATATATATCTTAACATACTTGCTTATGGGAGAAGAGATGACCTTTAAAGACATGTAATTTAATTTTTTAGAAAAAAATTTATTTGGACAGTTCCACAATGTGAAATTTTTTAATTCAACATATTTTTTTTAGGAAATTATTTTCTTATATATCTCATTAGTTTTATATTAGTTAATGTAGTCTTGATGATAACGTACAAAAAAGTGTCAGACTAACATCAAGTAACATTTCCTCTACTCTAAAGAATATGTGGTCGGCTAAGTTCATCTGCTTAGCAATAGGCATTTGAAAAATACAAACTGGTGGAGAACAGCTTTGTCCCACCAATTAAGATGAACAATGTGATTTTCATGATCCTGAGTATAAAATTAGTTAGTAGACCGAAAATCAAGTTGATGGTAGTTTGTCACTTGATAGGTGACTACTTTGTTTAAAGTAAAATTTGAATAACTAAGCTATCAAGTGACAAAGTAACATCAACAGATGAGTCAAGTCGTTGTTCTTCCTGCTGGTAGACGTGCTGGTCGTACCCGTATCCGTGATCTCACTCCTTTAAATCCTCTTGTCCGCTGTGTCACATCCCTTAATCCTCTCCTCAGTCACATTGATCTAGTCCATGAAATTTCTTCCCTTCGCTCCGTTTTTTCCTACAGTCAGAGTTAAATTTTATTGTTATCACTGTTTCCTTTTCTTTTTTTGTCTTCATTTTTTCCGCTCTTATATCCTATTCGATCCCAGGCTTACTTAATTATTAAAATGTATATGCTTCAAAGCTTTGCCGTTATCAGTATTATTATAGCTTTTATTTTTGTACTTATATCTTATTATTCTTATTTTTTTACTTGTTATTACATAATTATTTAAATCTAGATCTTTGCTTTTTAAAATTGTGTTTGTATTAATCTTTGTTATTTATGCCTCAAAAGAGTGCCTTACTAGTGGCGTTTTGCCATTGAGGACTCAAAAAATTGTTAATAAATAAATAAATAAATAACCTTGATTTACAGACCACTAACTCATTTTGTACTTGGAATTATGAAAATCACATTATTGCCGTAATTGGCAGTATATATAATCTCAAATGCCTATTACCAAGCTATGTTCCACAGATGAACTTAACTGACCACTTATTCTTCAACGGCACTAAAAGATTAACTTATACACAAAATTCTAGCTTGATATTAGTCAGACACTTTTTTGCACGCTATCTCCTGGACTATAGCTTGTGGTTAACTTTTTACTGAACTAAGATAAATGTTAAATTAATATTCTCAGAGCTTGTGGTCTTACTTGTGCTTATTACTTACAATAAACATGCATTATTGTTAGTTAAGTTAATTGATAAATACATTGACTTGTCCTCAAATTGACATTGTGGGTTTTGAATACATTATTATATATTATCAATTACATTGTGCTTAAGAAGAACTGTTCTTAATGAAAATTGCCACTGCAGTCTTTTAATATATCTTATAAAATTATCAATGTACTTAAACCATTTTCTGCTATGATGCAGTTTCTGCTATGATGCAGTTTCTGCTATGATGCAGTTTCTGGTTGTTGCCATCTTTCTACAGGTGTAGGTCTAATTGTTTTACACGCTGGGTTAGAGATATTTCCTAAGGCAGTTACTGAACGTTCAGTTAACTGATGTTTAATAATAATGCTGAAAGTTTACTGCACCAGCATGTGGGTGGTTTAACTGGAACATACAAAGTAATAATAGATTTATTATTCTCATGAGTATGACAACTCGTACAAATTATACTTTTATAAATTATTGTGTGGGTAAATTATTTTTATTCTAAATTACCAATGATAATAGTATTAGAATTTATAGATAAATAATAGAGAAAAAAATAAATGCATTTGAATACAATTTTGTGTTACAAATTAGAACTATTTTTCTCTCTTTTTAAAAAATAAAACTTAATTAATATGTAATAACAACATTGTTGTTTTTGTTTTGTTTTCAGCTGTGGGACATAAGGGAAGGTTCTTGCAAACAAACTTTCCCAGGACACGAATCAGATATTAATGCTGTGACTGTAAGTATTCTCACTTGATTTGTTAACATTAAAACAAACAAAACAAATATCATGTACCAATTACATTGTATTTCAATTCTTCAGATGTCTATTTTTTCTGACACTATTAAAGGTGGTCCTATACTATTAGTTGTAGTGAAATTTATAAATATTATATATATTAAATATCATGAAAACACAAGGATTTTAAATTGTTAAAAAAAATAAAAAACTTAAATCATATATTTAGTTAATTATGGGAGCTAGTGTGAGCGAAGGGTTCTAGGCGCTTGTCCAGCTATCAATAAGTTGAGGTGACTCATGGTCATGGGTCACCATGACCATGAGATCCATGCCATGATACTCTGAATTGCTTTTATGAATCGTGGACGGAGCAGGGTGAGGAACACCCCCTATGCTATGGGGCTCTCTTCCCACACGCTTATATAGCTTACTAATGACCACACGATACTCGCTTCGGTTGGTACAATGTACAAATGTATGATGTGTGAAGTAGCTGGAACTCTCCACCATGGGGTGTAAAATGGGCCCGAGTGAAGGCCTAATTGCAAGGTTCGAACTAGTGGTTCGTCCTACTCGTTCTAGTAGGAAGCACTAGACTACTACTATTACTACTACTCGTCATATATGGGTATTTTTTTAAAGAATGCAGTAAAGCAGTCAGATTCTCATGAAAAGGCTTGCGTTTATTTTGTATTTTTATCTCAATTTTTTACAATTTTCAATTTAAAAGAAAATCAATATGGGTTTTTAAAAGTTATTGGAACCCTACAGAGTGACAGACAGACAGACACATTTAGTCTGCAAGCATTTTATTGATGAAACCCCAATAACCTTGAATTTCCTTCTTAGTTTCAATATGGTTTGAAGTTTGTGAAATTTACATCTGCGATTTCACTCACCGATGTAGAAATGTTATTTATTTAAAGATATTCAGTCGCCTTAAGCCACCTGAAGACTTTTGTGCCATGGATTATTACTATTTAAGAAACTTCGCTCCATTCATTTATCTTTTAAATATATTAAGTTAGTCACTAACTCTCCTGTAATTTTATATAGCTAGGTAATACGTATCTGTTTTAATATGATGTTTTTTGTCTGTTACTTCAGTTCTTCCCTAATGGATTTGCATTTGCGACGGGTTCAGACGACGCGACGTGCCGTCTGTTTGATATCCGTGCTGATCAGGAGCTGGCCATGTATTCACATGATAACATCATCTGCGGAATCACTTCCGTAGCCTTCTCAAAGAGTGGACGCCTCCTACTGGCAGGCTACGATGATTTTAACTGCAACGTCTGGGACTCCATGAAAACTGAAAGAGCGGGTCTGTATTCATTTGTTTTATTCATTGTTTTTGATATGATTACACCCTACAAATCATGGGGGTAACTACTTAGACATGTTGACCATTTAAGTGGGTGTCCATTGAGTAAACCTGGGTTAAATGAAGAATTTTCTCTCTGATCCTTCTATAATCTTAGCAGACTGACAGACTGACAAAAATAAGCGATCTATTCAGAGGCAGTCCTAGTAGGCAGTCTTCTAGTAGCAAGTACTAGACTACTACTACTACTAGGTTCCGCTGTAACTATATGCTGGAGTTTTGTTCAATTTGCCTGATCATTTTTTTTAACGTAGTTGTTGAATGTTTCAGGGATCCTGGCTGGTCACGACAACAGGGTGAGTTGCCTGGGTGTGACAGAGGATGGCATGGCCGTAGCGACTGGCTCATGGGACAGCTTCCTACGTATATGGAACTGAACTACCGCCTATACTTCATATAAACATATATATACATACCTATATCATTATTATTATTATATATTATTATTTATTTATTATTATTATTGTTATAAAAAGATGAGAAGAAAAAAACAAAAAAAACAAACAAAAAAAACCTACCTTTTTGCACACACGAATACAAAACAAAAAAACAAAAAACTCCCCCGTTTTTTACAATTGCACTCCACTTGTTTTATCATTAAGTTTTGAACATTTGCTAATTATTATTTTGTATTTTTTATATAAACATTTTATTTAGGATTTAAATAATCTCTACCCGATAATATTTATTTTTTTTTAAGTTTTACTCTACGCTACAAAATGCTTTATGTTTTTTATATATATATCGTATGTATACATTTTTAATTTTCACAAAAAAATTATTTTACTTTTAAATGTATTTATTTATTGTTTTTTTCCGGTCGCATAAAAAGAAACTTGTGTACAATTTAAAAAAAAAAATATATATGTATATATTTTGAAGCACAAACAATTTCTGTGCGGGATTTGTTTTTAATTGCCTTTTTATATTATTATACTGAACTTTTTTTCTGTTTTATATCTGTTTTCTTTTCTTTTTTTTTTAAAATTCCTACATAACAATCTCTCACTAAAAATATAACACTTATTGGTAGTAGATAAGGATTCTATTGTACTTTCCGAAGAATATTTCTTCCCGAAGGAAATATTTATAATGGCTGTTTACCGAAATTTCTTAATATCGACGTCTCCTAATGTATTCTAACTGATGATTACCTGAAATATAATATTATTGTTTTTAATCGTATTCGATATCGCAACTTTTTTTATTTTTACTTTTAATCCTTAGCCCACTCAAAACTTTATAATTATTTGCTGTGGCAACTCAAATCTCGCACTCCAACGGACAAAATAAATTCTCCGCATAAAATAAACGTAACAAATTTACAAGCTTTGATCTTTCATTTTTATTTGGAAGTTTAATTAGCATGAATAATAAACTTGAATTTTCTTTCTTTTTTTAAAAAAAATCAAATTTACAAACTTTTTTTGGGGTTTTAAATATTTATTTTCTATTAGAAGCTTTCAATTTACAAAAACTTTTTACTAATAACGTATTTTTCGAAAAGTTGATTTTTCTTTTATTTATTTCAATTTATGGGACTTCTTTTAAAATAGTCGAATTAAAAAAAATAAAACATAAAAATAATAATGTGACTAAGGCCATTGTTTTTATTATATTTTATTTATGTGCTGATTCTTTTTTAATCTTGTCAATAAAAAAAAAATTATAATAATTTTAATCGTTTTTTTTTAAAAAAAAAAGGGTTTAATTAAACCAACTGTGAGGAAATAAAATTTTTTTTATACAATAATGATAACGTGAAATTATAATTCCATAACTAATTAAAAATTAGTTTCAAATTTTGGGCTTAAAATTTTTTTTCTAATCCAATTTTTCGGCTGTTTGTTTTTTTGCCGATTTACGGTTGATTTTTATTTTTTTTTTAAAGAATTTAAAAAAAATGACAACTTGATTTAGTATCAATGCAATTGTAGAATATACATATTTGTATAATTTTTTTTCGTATTTTCTAAGTCTTTTTGTTTGTCGTTTGTCTTAACGAAGTGTATTTGAGAGAAACTGAGGTTTTTAAATTTAAGTTATTCTTTGCAAGATGTGATCTAATTTGGTCAAGGTCTAGAAGCTAATTGTATTAATCCGGTGTTTCAACTGTTTAATTGAACACATTAGTTGAAACTTCCGATCGGTATATATTAATTAATCGGTATATAATCGGTATATCGGTATATATTAATTAATCGGTATATAATCGGTATATCGGTATATATTAATTAATTAATCGAAATTTTATATTTATAAATAATATGTTTTTGCTAGTTTTGTCGATTCTTATACCAAAGTTCCAATTTTTGAAACTCTATTTTTATCTTGCATA
>KZ651708.1:413581-427238 GCA_001010745.2 Gerris buenoi
AACCTGTCAACGTGAATCTATAACTTTGTCTGTTGTTATATAAGGAGAAATTGATATATAAGGTTTGATATATATCCACTCAAAATTTTTGTTGATATAATTCGTCAGGTTATTGTTGTTATATATCAAATGCTAAAAACCAAAACAAAGTGACGCAATTATTGATGTTTTCATTCCCTTTTCTTGTTTTCTGACTGAACTATAAAGTGGCCAATAAAAAGGACGCTGCCAATCCGTAGTTCGGTATACGGCCACATAAAGCGCTGGTATCACTTTACAGATTCACTACATTATATAACAACACTTTGATACATAGCGATGTTTGATAAATAATGTCAAAGTGGATATATATCAAAAAAGTTACAGAATCGGCCTCCAGATACGCTACCTCAACCATTTAATTTGTTTTGACATGTCCCATATTTACAATCTTCATTTTGACAGGTTTTTAAATTTGTGATTTTTTATTAAGAGATTAAAATGAAATAAATGACGTACTAGGAAACTAGATAGAGGAGTTTCGTTGCTAACTACTTTATTAGGCATAACGTATGCTTCCATCTCCAACGAATGATCCTTTGTTTCCATTACGATCACTTTGAAGAAATGAGTTGGAACAGCTACTTGTGACGCTCCCAGCACTTGGTACTTCACGTAGCTCTTACCATCACTTGGGTCCCTAGAAACAGACATAATATTAGTTAAATAAATAAAATACCATGTAACAAAATACAGTCTCACCTCCATAAAACAAAATTGATGATTCTAGAACAAAAATTCAATATATTAAAATTTCATTGGGTAGATTTTTATTTTTATTTTATTTTTTTTTTTATTTTTAGAAAAAATGAGCGGTCTTGAAAAAGTAAGATTTTGCTTCCGAGCTTACCGAAGGTAACGGAAGCATTGCGTTCACTTTTGAGAACAAAAAAGTTTTATGCCTCCGATTTTAAAAATTCCTAGACAGAAATCCGTTTCAGACATCAGGGATCATTTTTGGGCTCGTGTCTGTCTGTCTGTCGGTCTGTGTGTCCACGAAATTTGAAACGTGCGACAATAACTTAAGTAACTCTTAACCAAATTTAATAAAATTTGGTAGACATGTTCATTCTACCAATGCCCAGGACGAGTTCGTTGGACAACGTTATCCGATCAAGCGTTCACGTGTAACGCTCACGTAAACGTGAACTTCAAATTTAGAATTAGAATCTTAAGCCAGGGAAAAAATCAAACTTTATCTATTTAATGAGACAAACATTTTTTTTAATTACAATTTTTTAGTAAAACCAACAGCGGCACCTCTATGAAGTGTTAAAGATCGCTAAAACTTTAAATTGTTTTTATACAATAAACAATATAACAATAATGTTAATGTTAATATAACAATAAAGTGCATGATAAGATGCGAAGAAGCTATGTGCCACACTAATTGGCAGTCTATTTATCTTATTGCAGAACTGCTTTATCTATGACTTCATATTTAACTCTAAAATCTCTAGATATTTTTAAAAAAATCTCCAATTGTTTTGTATAGTTTAATTGTTGAATCCTGGTTTTTCAAACTTGTAAACACTGAACTCAGAACTAAAGTTGGACCTCCATATAACCAATTTGATGGTTCCAGAAAAAAAAATTGTTGCTGTCTATCACCAGTAAAGAAGCATTTCGTTGTTGAAAAACAACCAAACTATAATTTGGTAGTTTGGTTTTGACATAATATAGAATAAAAATAACTTAGTTTTAAAGCCTGGGAACCAACCTCAACCCAGGCAGGTTTACCTCATGAAATTTACTGATGTCATAAAGATCATAAAATTAATCAAGCAATAAATTATAATTTAAATCAACTCGATATGATTTACTTAAAATCAAAGATAGCGGCTAATTCATGTCACTTGAAAAAAAATCTTTTTTTAAAATTTTGAGTAGGGTATCAAATGAAAGGTATTGAAGAGTAGATTACAAAAATATATAACACTTGTGGGTAATATTTCATTTCCCCGCTATTTTGTCAAAAAAATTAATAATTCCCCCCCCTTACTAATTTTTGTGCACAATACCATCGAAACCCTTTTTACGTGAGACTTCACGCCTTACCAATTTATTTTATTTTTCTCTGTCTGTCTCCCTTTGTAAATAGTAATTATAATTTGATTTAAATTAAAATTTAAACGTTCCATAGTATGAATACTACCAAAAACTTAAAAATTTGAATCAATAAAATATAAGACAATAAAAAAGTGCAAACCTATAAGGTAGATACAAAGGTCCTGTACAAACGTAGACATTCTCATAAGATTTAGTAAGTTTTCTCGTATATTTTTCCAATCTGTTCCAAGAATCTCTGTTGAAGCCAACTCCCACTTGGGGCGCTATGTTTGTCAGAAGGAATGTTTGCTGCACATCGTTCTGACAGAGTCGATGATTACCAGCTGCAGCTAAGTGTCCTCGATCAAAACCACTTCCTTTGTAATCCTTATTTGATGCCCTAGAATAAAAATAAATAATTAATTTAAAAAGATTATTTGGATTTTTTTAAAGAAATAATCTTACTATTATACAAAGAGATTGAAAATCACCACCAGCTAACCATAGGGAAGATGGTTAGGAGTGGTTAGAGGTGGTTAGGGGTGGTTAGAGATGGTTAGCTTGTGGCGATTTTCAAAAATATTTTTTTGGATTTTTTAAAGAAATAATCTTACTATTAAATAAAGAGAAAACATTTGGGTAATTGTTAATTAAGCACCCTCCCTTTGAAAATCACCAACAGCTAACCATAGGAAAGGTGGTTAGGAGTGGTTAGGGGTGGTGAAGAGTGGCTAGAGGTGGTTAGGAGTGGTTAGAGGTGGTTAGAAGTGATTAGGGGTGGTTAGAGGTGGTTAGAAGTGATTAGAGGTGGTTAGGAGTGGTTAGGGGTGGTTAGAGGTGATTAGAGGTGGTTAGGAGTGGTTAGGGGTGGTTAGAAGTGATTAGAGGTGGTTAGGGATGGTTAGAGGTGGTTAGAAGTTATTAGAGGTGGTTAGGAGTGGTTAGGGGTGGCTAGAGGTGGTTAGAAGTGATTAGAGGTGGTTAGGAGTGGTTAGGGATGGTTACACGTTGCTTACCTAAAATACTGATGAATGGATGAGTCCTCCGTAAAGTCGCAGAGAGCTCTATCTACCTCTTTGTTGTACTTGAGCCTGTCCGCAGTCATGTGTTCAAACACCCAGTTAGCAACCCTAGTTCTTCTATCGAAGGACAGAACAAAGTCATCGTACGATCGAACGTGATCCAGGCTTGGGAAACCGTATCTCATTATCTACAACAATAACCACTTACAAAACAGTAGAGATTACAGTAGAGCCTCGATAAGAAGTGTCTCAGGGGGATAAGGGAAACACCCTTGTTATTAATGTGCCCTTTTTGTTGAGGTCCTGTTATCAAGGTTACTTTGGCTATCAGTTGTGTTATTGAGGTTTACAGGTGGGGTTTTCAAGTCTAGACTTGTTCAAGGTACCTCAATCCAGTATAGAGTCGCGTTATAAAGGTTGACTTCTCAAAACGACTTGTTATAGAGGTTCTGAGTTATGTTGTGAATTGGGAAAAATCCGTGTAATTGAGGTTGTTTGGATAATAATAGTCGCCTTAAAGAGGTTATTTTACATTATGTGTTATGGTAATCTCAAGGGGATTTGAAAATTGCACTTGTAATTGAGGTTGTCGTGTTATTGAGGGTCGTGTAAGCGAGGTTATACTGTATATCTAAAGGTGCAAGACTTCATTCTATAGCTGAAAATGATCACCATTATTTAAGAAAGATATGAGGGAGGGTATAATTAAATCTGACCAAAAACCACTTGTGTGGTAAAAAAAACACCCCACCAAGTCTGTGGTCCAAAAAAATTGTGAAATCAACTTTCTGTCCCGCCAAGTGATGTTGACACTTTCTCCTGACCCATCACTAACAACATATATACTTTTCAGCTTCTTCTCACAATGATCATTGCTGTAAATCTTTCCCATTATCAAAAAGCAAATAAAAGAGAAATAAGTAAAATACAAATTATTAAGCTTTCAAGGAATGACCCCAAGCAACTACTACTTTCTTTAAATGAATTAAATGAATTAAATTAAACAGAAATCACAATACTGAGATATTGTTTTCGTCAATTATTAAATACAAAGACTAAAATTAATTTAATTTAAGTTCAAAATATTCGTTTATGTTGTAAAATACATTTTCTGTTAATAATATTTTAATTTCTTTTTGAAACTTATTTAACGGCAAGGTTTTAGTTTCAGTTTTAAGTTTATTATACAGCTTAATGCCTAGGACTTTATTCCCAACTACAGACTTGTTTAATCTATGCTTCGGTACATATAACAGATTCTTATTTTTAGTTTCATACTTATGCCCACTTACATTGTACAGATGAATATTTGTTTTTACATAAATTAACACTACATATATATATAAATTTACAATTGACATTATTTGTAATTTTTTAAATATATCTTTACAGTGGTCTCTCTGACCTGCTCCTGTTATAATTCTTAATATTTTTTTCTGTTGAATCAATAAATTTTCTACATTAACATGACCCCAAATGATTAGGCCGTATCTTATTCTGCTCTCTACCATTGCACGATATACCATTATTAAAGTCTCTATTGGTAAATACTTTTTTAACTTCCTAAAAGCAAAAATATGAGAGGATAACTTTTTTTCAACGGATTCAACATGTTGTTTCCATGACATTTTTGAGTCTATATTAATTCCTAGTAAATTTATACTTTTGTTTTCTTGTAGTTTTTTCAAACTCATCATTAATTGCTGTGTTTTTTCTTGATTCAACGTGAAATTGTTTGCTTCCATCCATTCTTCAATCTTCATTATGCTTGCTCTTGCTGTATCATATAGTACTTGACTATCTCTGTGAATATGTACTAGATTTTCATCGTCTGCGTAAGCTTCATTTTCAAGTCTGCGTAAGCTTCATCGTCTGAGTAAGCTTTGCAGAGGATGCCTGAAATACAACCAGTTAACATTGGGTAGTACTGCAGGAACACCGCCAAGGAGAAGAAGCTGAAAAGTATTTATGTTGTTAGCGATGGGTCAGGAGAAAGTGCCAACATCACTTGGCGGGACAGAAAGTTGATTTCACAACTTTTTTGGACCACAGACTTGGCGGGGTGTTTTTTTACCACACAAGTGGTTTTTGGTCAGATTTCATGACTTTTTGTACGGTTAATGGTTCCTATGAATGATTCTCTAAATTTAAACTGTTTAGAGCCCACCTTACTGTAGGTGGATCAACGTTAAAATGACTGCTCGCTAGCTTGGTTTCTCGCTCCGCGTTCAGCGTAGGAATGAGCTATCTCAATTTTTTTGATGTAGGAATGCACTAGGGTTCTAGATGAATCCAAAAAGCCCGCATTCAATAAAATCGATTCAGTAGTTTAGGCTGTAGGCACGTCAACATAAAATGAAGGAAGAATAAGAATAAGGAGAAGTCATCAAAACTACCATTTTCAAACCTATTTTTCTCTACTTCTACTTGGCCGATTTTGACAATTTTTTTTATTTTTGATCTTCAGGACACGGCCTTCAAAGATATTAAAAAATTATTCAGGTAGCTTGTACGTATTTCACGCTGCAGACCCTCAAAAACCCTAGTTTGTCATCTACAGTATAATATACACTGGCAGCTTTTGTGAAATTTTGACTTTTTGACTTGGCAGGGCGGAACGCTGCTGCGTTCCTAAATCTTCATGACAATCTGTTAATAATAAAGAAGAATGTATGTTTTTTTTTTTTTTAATTTTCAAATCTACAATTTTATTCCGAGCTTGATGCAATTCTGCACACTTTAAAATAAATTCCAAAATTTCATATCCTTGCTCTAACTTCAACCATTGTTGACTAATATCATAGTGTACTGCTTCTTGATTAACATTGAGGATTTCGAGCATGCTATCAAAGGCTGGGGGGGGGGGGGAGGTAAGTAACCAGTTTATTTTGAACCTTAATCCTATAAAAGTGAACGTAAGTGACAAATTTTTACTTCAAAAATAACTGTACAGTGTTTATTTGAAAGGGAGATATTGAGTGAAGCCCTCAATCAGAAGAATACAAAACTTGAAATGTTACTGTAACTACTGTAAGATTGAATTACCAACTACAGTAGTCGCCGCTTAATGTGATCACGGTTAAAGTTATCAACCGCTTAGTGTGATCAAAATAGCTTGGAACGGGCACACCCAATACCAATGCATTAAAAATTCTCCGTTTATTGTTATCAGTATATCGTTTATTGTGATCAAAGTCGAGTCGAAATAGTTGAATTTTTTTATATAATTTTCAGGAAACGACTACAGCTGCGGCAAACCGAGAAGCGTTTCGTCTAAACACCCATGTTTCTGAGAAAGTATACCTCACGCCACCTTTCCCTTCCTTTATATTACTACATACATAGACATAGAACATCTAAACATCCATTTCTCCCCCTATTTCTACGACATTTCACTTATACAGAGATCAGGTGTTTTTGTCTTTCATCGTTTCTGAGAACTCTTTAGTCAAATTACCATTACATTTATACAAGTTCGAAGTCGATTAGTTTTGTTATAAAAAGTGTTAAACAAAGAATGAGTGCTTCAAAACGTCGTGATATCAGCTCGTAAGAGAAGTTAGACATCTTAAGATTTTACGATCGTCTTTCGACCGAGATGAGCCAGCGGAAAGCTGCAATTAAATTTGAAACTTTCTCAGCCATTGTTGAATAAACTTCTAAAACAACAGAAGGATATCGGGAATGTCTCTTTTAAGAATGAGAACCAAATTGGCAAAAGAAAACAGAGAGGTCAGAATGTAAGGAAAGAAATGTAAAATATGTTTAGTGTAATTTCAATTATTTGTCTATTTTCTAATGTTTAAACCGCATGTGTTATATGTGTACGTAATAAACAGTTTTTTCCTATTTTTTTATTTTTTTATTTTTTTTTAGTATTGCTCCCTCCAGTAGTGCCTTTTGCTTATTATTATTATTTTTTTTTTTCCTTATCCGCTTCAGGGGCTATGGCTATTAGCGGGAATATCGGAATTTTTCAGTGTTATCTATTTATATTTATATTTTGATCCAATAAAAAAATAATAAAAGCTTAACCAATGAGATTTTGCTTATTATTATCAGTTGGTTAATGTGATCACTAGACCTTGGTCCCAAAGTGATCACATTAAGCGGCGACTACTGTATTAATAAAACTATTAAACAAATATATAAGAATACCTGCGGGCCTGAAACATGGTCCCTAACAGAACTTTATTAATTAATTAGGGGTACTTCATTAGAATACTACTCCCCTTAGGTTTTTTTTTTTAGAATATAAATGACTGACTAATTAAAACAAATGGATGTTTAGTCCAATGTACTTTAGGACCGAGGAATATCACACTTATTTTTTTAAAAGGGGAGTAACATTCTAAAGAAAAATATTCTGAACACCTTCTTTAGATTGTTACTCCCCTCAGTTTTTTTTTTTATGAGGTGAGTAACAATCTAAGGTTGGTTAGTCAAATATTACTCCAAAGCAAAGAGGTCTCTTATTAAGTGTCAGACTACTATCAATTTGATTATTGGTCCATGAAAATCACATTGTCCATCTAAAAGGGCGGGACATGGCCGCTCTCCACCGGTTTGTCCTTTTCAAATGCCTGTTGCCAAGCTATGTCCTGCAGACGAACTACACCGACCACATATTCTTAAAAGGCGCAAAAAGATTTGCTTATACACAAAATTCTAGCTTGATGTTAGTCAGACACTTTTTTGCTCGCTACCTCCTGGACTAATAATTATAATAATTAAAGGGTGAGTTCGGAATCACTTAGCAGAACAACAGAGAAGTAAGCGGTGTGACCAGACATACCATCCAAAACAACCGACGATGTTCGTTTGACCATCCGTTGCTTTAGAATTTGCAAATCCAGAAAACAGATAGAGGACCATAATTAATACTACCATCTACAGTGAAATTGCATTGTAATTTTAAAAGTGTTATGTCTCTAGTTGGTTTTTAGCGAATTTTCAAAGAAAATTAAGCTATTGCAACGGCTTCAAAGTTTTGTAACGCGAATTTTTTCGAAAAATTTTCCCATGGAAATCCGCTTTAGACCATTCTGAATTGATTCCTAAAATTTAACACTTTTTGAACGAGCGTAGTGAGTTCTTTATTTCAGAGACTTGGGATTTGAAAAGTTTGTGTGTTTGTTTGTCCAACGATAACTGGAGTAAAAATTGACCAATTTCAACGAATTTTGGCACAAAGATACATCCCAGCATTTGTGACAACTGTATAGTTTTTGGAAATTTCACACTAAATATTTTCAAGATGGCGGCCAATATGGTGGACGACTAAAAAAAATAGTTTTAATGAGTATAATGTGTTATACATCGTTTTAAAGGTCTTTAAGAGGAGGAAAATAATATGTAACGAATAAAATTTTCCACATAATATTTTCAAGATGGCGGCCAATATGGCGGACGACTAAACAAAAAGGTTTTAGTCAGTATGACATGTTATACATCAATTTAAAGGTCTTAAAGTGTAGGAAAGGAATATGTAAGTATTAAAATTTTCCACGTAATATTTTCAAGATGGCGGCCATTATGGTGGACTATTAAAAAATTATTCTTCATGGCATGTTATACCTACATTAATCTAAAAGTATAAAAGAAGAAAAAGGTTCAATAATTTTTAAAATTTCATAATTCATTTTTTTCAAGATGGCGGCCAATAAGGTGGAGGTAAAAAGTTTTTAGTCAGTGTGACATGATATACATCAATTTAAAAGTCTTAAAGTGTAGTATAGGAATACCTAACTATTAAAATTTTACATATATTATTGTCAAGATAGTGGCCAACTTTAGCACAAACTTTATTTAATAAATATTTACTACAAATGCTGAAAGAAACATGCATAACTTTTGTTCAAATGTGTACTTCGAATGTGTGTGATTTTGTTCAAATACTGTAAAAACAGGCGAGCGCAGCGAGCCTGCATTAATCATATTGAATAATGATTACGAACAAATACCGTATAAAAAGGCGAGCGTAGCGAGCCTACTATAACCTTATTTAATAAATATTAACTAGAAAATGCTACATCAAACAGGCGAGCGTAGCGAGCCTTGCATTAATTGTATTAAATATTGATTACGTGCAAATAATGTATAATCAGGTGAGCGTAGCGTGCCTACAATAACAATTTAATAAATATTGACTACAAATGCTGAATAAAAAAAGGCGAGCGCAGCGAGCCATATATAAATACTGCCGATTATATAAAAATACTGTAAAAACAGGCGAGCGTAGCAAGCCTACAATTACATTGAATAATGATTACGAAAAATACTGTATAAACAGGCGAGCGTAGCGAGCCTACAATTACATAGAATAATGATTACGATAAATAGCGAGCGTAGCGAGCCTAATCATATCATATATAAATACTGTATAAACAGGCGACCGTAGCGAGCCTGCGATAATATTATTAAATAAAGATAATAGACAAAATAATTTGAATGCTTTCTTCAGGTTGAATAAGAATGCCAGGTTTTCGATGAAATATTATCCTGATATCATTAGAGAACATATTAAGGCATTACGGTTGATATAAAAACACATTTCTACGCGAGTTCTTTATGCACCGCATCACTAGTAAGGCATTACGGTTGATATAAAAACACATTTCTACGCGAGTTCTTTATGCACCGCATCACTAGTTTATGTACATATGTGTCACTTCAGAGGATATCTCCTCTTAGGATGAACTTAAAAATTTCAAACAAATGTTAATACGTTAAGAATATCAAAGAAAGGATGATTCGTTGGCTAGAATTTTTGGAGTTCATTTAGGGTTCAAATTTTGACAATTTAGGGTCAAAAATATCATAAAAACGTGTTTTTTCCATCTTACCCTCCTCTTATATGAAAATATGATAAAATTGTACATTAAATCAATTACTGTCCTCTTCCCAACGAGCTTTTCTACTGAGCTTTCCAACTATGTGAATCTTGAAGGGTAAATACTATTTTGACTTTTGTACCCTGTACCCGTGTGTACCAATTTTTTTTTTTCATCCATCCAAATTCTAAGCCAAAATATTCCTGTATTATACGCTAATAATTCGCAGATTTCTTTGAAAATTCGCTCATTAAGTCATGGTGCATGACTGCACTTTTTTTTTAAAATGATGCAACCAGTGCGGTGCATTGCTTCAGGAGGAAGATTTGGCTGAAAAATCACATTAATATGTGTAATCAGAGTTTTCAGTAGAAGGGAAAAGGAAAGGGATGAAGGCACTATACAGATTTAGCCTACAAGGGTGCTGTTACAATAGTTTATACACTTGAGAAATTGCAATAGCTTTTCAAACTTTTCAGTCGGCCGCTGCCTTGAACCTTATTTGGAAACAAGATTATTTCAAGCTGAGATGACACTAACCACAATCAACCGCAGTTGATCAGGTAAATTATTCTGAATGTCGTATATGTATTAACCCAAAGAGAACTGTTCTTCAGAGTAAATATCATCCAATATACTTCATCGTAAGGATATATGAGCACTCAGTGTGCAGCTACAGTAAGAGCCAAATGAGTTTTATTTTAGTGTCACCGCGGGAATATCGATAAAAAAGGGGAGGGGAGCCAATGAGAACTCAGGATTTTAAAATCCATTTGGTTACTCAAAAATCTCATTTGGTGATTACTAGTAAATAATAAAATAAAATAAAAATACAATACAAAATATAAAGTTTATACCTCTGTAGTTCTATTCTGCACTCGAACAAACTTGTTTTGAACATCATCTTTCGTATTGAAAGGTGTCGATGCCGAAACTGTACCGAAGACTGGAAAACCAGGTAAATTTTGAAATGTCTCTTGATTTTGGTTTTTATATCTTTCGTACAGCGAACCCGAGAACCAGCCAAACACCCCGACGGCTGTCACCATTCCCATATTTCTACTTAGAAAGGGCACCCTCATTTTAATAAATAAAAGTTCACAGTTTAAATAAAATCGGTAAGAATAGGTATGCGTAAAAAACTAATCATATACTTAATAAAAGGAAAAGGATTACATCAGAAGCTAAATAAAGAAAAGCAAAGTTAACTTCAATAATGTTTTAAGAAAGAACTTCGTATTTAGAAGAAAAATAAAAAATAATGTAGGTAATACGGTTTAAGTTTAAACTGAATAATATTTTTAAATGTTTATCTTATCAACTTATCAACGATCAACGTGAAAAAAATAAGAACAGCTGACTGATATGATAACCGGTTATAAACCTTCCATGATAAATAACCTTCGTTGTGTAATTCGTATGAGTAATATCTTATTTGTAAATTAATGTTGTACCCTTATTTGTTTAATTTGCTTACAGATTGCTCATAAATGGCTTCTGGTCATGTTTTAATGTTTAAAGATTCGGTTTTCAATTGTGCTGACTGAATTATGGAAAATTCAATTGAAAATGATAAGAGCAAGGTTAGAGTAAGTAAATGTTTCGTGGATTTCTCTGTGTTGTTTATTTAATTGTAAGAGTTTTAGAGTTGAATTTGAACTGTGTTTAGGCACTGTCTGGGGAGGTAGATAACGAAGACGATCAAGATAGTACGGATTCCGAAGAAGTCGAACCCAAGTTGAAATACGTGAGGATTACCAACGATCTCAAGGATATTCTTAAAAATGATGCTGCGAGTTGTGTCGCCGTCCATACGAAGGTTCCTATTCATATTCTTACCTTTAATTATCTAATATTTATATTCGATCTAAATTACCATTATTTTATCTCTTTATCTCGTAGTGTAGGAACGTGTTTTAGACACACCCTCTAAAAGTTATACAACAGATATTGGAACATTAGGATAAGGAAGGGAACATAATAGGGGTTGTGTATTTTATGCTTCAATCTTCGTTTTGAAATTAAAAAAAAACAAAAAAAAAACATTGTATGAATTTATAGCAGTAGCGAACAATATTGTGTGTTTAGACCCCCCACACTAAAAGGATCCAATTGCAAAGGATTCTGGAAGAGACCAAATTAGATTTGGGTATAGTTTCTGCGTCAAACTACTGTTCTTTAATTTATTTTCTGAAATTTTTTAATAAATAGTTGTAATTTATTCAGAGTTATAACAGCATGTTCAGACACCCCCTCTAAAAGTTATATAATAGGTGTATTTGAACATTATGGTTGGGAAGGGATCAACATTATAAAATATAATATTAATCAAGCGATTCTCAGCCCTATTCTTTCCTCGAAATTAGCTGGTGTTGGAATATTAAGATAGGGACTATATTGTGAGTAGTGTCAGAATCAAACATTATTTTTCTTTAATTTATAAAATAACATAGTACTTAAAGCTTAACTCATGATAACTTAACCCTTTTGTGCTTGCACTGATTTTGTATCCCAACCTTTGCAAAAATGAACATGAGCGGAGCTATTAAGAGTTAGACTTTTTATAGGATAGTCAAGAGGCCATAAACTGGCTTTGAAATTTAAAATTTATTTTCAGCATTTGTTTCACTTATACTTATGACATGAACTCCACTTCTGCACTTAATAACATTTTTCAAAGCATTTTTACTTTTCTACGCTGTCGGAGACTTGTTTTAATCTAGTGGTACTCTTGGTAGTATAATAATCTATAATAATAATAATAATAATAATTTATTTGTCTTAAACTTTATAAAGTTCCTACAAAGAGGGTTACAATTAGTCTTAGATAAACTTCTAGAGAAACAGAAAACCTTCTTACAGAAAAAATAAAACCTTTTAACAGTAAAAAGAAAAAGAAAAGAGCACTATAATCAACTCAAGTTATACAATTAGAATTTCTTTAAATTTACAAAAAAAAAATAAAAAATCAAATTTTAATATTAAGAGAGGTTAAGTTAATGGTGGTGGTCTTTCTCTAATAATTTCGGTTATAAAATGCAATAAATCTTGTATTTTTGGGGGGTCCAGGTTAGTTAACAAAAATGCCATATTAAAACTATTTAGTAGATTTGGACCGATTAGGGTGTTATAAAGATCTCTTATGTGCTGAGTTGAGGGACAGGCAGAAACATAATGTTCAAAGGTGTCTTGTTCTGTTGGGCACCGAGGGCAGTTGTGTGAGGCGTCAAAGATGTAAGGGTTGGAATGCATGTAAAATTTGGTGAAGTTAGGAGAAGCGAGTCTAATCTGAATAATAAATCGTTGTTTCCATATGGGCATTCTTGTATTGATGTAAGATTCGGCATGTGGAGTTAAAGTAGAAATTTCTCTGTATATGGGAGAGAAAGAACTGTTGCATACTCTCTGGATATCAAGACTAAAGATGTGGTTTTTGTATCTGGTGTTGATGCTGTTAATAACAGAGGAAAAAAGTTCTTTATTTGTGGTTAAATCTTCTGCGGAACCAATTAGAGATAAGAAAGACTTATACTGAGAAACCCAATTTAGCTCTGGGATGTTTGATGATTTGTTATCAAGGTTTATCAAATTTTCCAGCATTATTTTTGGCAAACGAGAGCTATCCATCTCAGTCATTTTGGCCCAATAGCTTGTCATCTTCTTCAAAACCGCGAGAGAGATGGGAGAAAGTCCTAGTTCCAGCCTGAGAAAGTG
>KZ651708.1:427565-438310 GCA_001010745.2 Gerris buenoi
GGGGGGGGGCAGGCCAAAGGAGTTGGTGTTGGACAAGTTGGGAAATAGTGGGATGAACTCTTACCTGCTCTACAACTTCATCGCTCACTGACGGCCTTCCAGTTGATTTTTTGTTTAGTCGATTTTTTGTTTAGTCATGTTATAGAGGTTAATGGAATCACTAAACCTTTTCAAGTCTAGACTTGTTCTAGGTCGACCCATTCCTGTAATAGAGTCGCGTTATAGAAGTTGACTTCTCAAATTGACTTGTTATACAGGTTCTGAGTTACGTTGTAAATTAAAAAAAAAATCCGTGTTATTGAGGTTGTTTGGATAATAATAGTCGTGTTATAGAGGTTAATTTAACATTGTGTTTTATGGCAATCTCAAGGGGATTTGAAAATTGCACTTGTAATTGAGGTTATCGTGTTATTGAGGTTGTTTGGATAATAATAGTTGTGTTATTGAGGTTAATTTAACATTATGTGTTATGACAATCTCAAGGGGATTTGAAAATTGCACTTGTAATTGAGGTTGTCGTGTTATTGAGGTTGTTTGGATAATAATAGTCGTGTTATAGAGGTTAATTATTATGTGTTATGGCAATCTCAAGGGGATTTGAAAATTGCACTTGTAATTGAGGTTGTCGTGTTATTGAGGTTGTTTGGATAATAATAGTCGTGTTATTGAGGTTAATTTAACATTGTGTGTTATGACAATCTCAAGGGGATTTGATAATTGCACTTGTAATTGAGGTTGTCGTGTTATTGAGGGTCGTGTAAGCGAGGTTCTACTGTATATCTATAATTCAATCTGATCTTAACCATCGATTTCAAATTAAAGCTTAACCTTTAATTCAAATATTTTGATTTCTAATTCTGGTTTTAAAAATAGGTGGGATCATAAGTGGTTTTAGAAATAGGACGAGTAATTTTATTATCTTAGTCAATGTTTAGCATAACTTTAAATGGACCTATGTCAAAGAAAGGCAAGTTATAAATGCATTTAGTAGGATTTTTTTTTTTTCATCTAATTAGGGTTTGCGGTACAATTATTATTATTTATTTGTTTGTATGTATTTAAAAAATCGGTCCGAGACAACTCTCAAATATGAGTTCATAATTACTTAGCCAAGTGTTTTTCATTTTATTTTTTACTTTATTAATTACTTAGCCAGTTTTCGTATGTACATTTAATTATTATTAACCATTTCATCAAAATTTACCATAAAAATAACTTCTCCCGGGCGGGGAATCGAACCCGGGCTCTCTCTGTCCGCGTTTTTTAGCTATTTTCTCAGGAACTAGATTTTTTCGGGGAAAACGGATTATATTGTTAGATTCGTATTTAAATTGACTACATTTTAGAATTTTTTTAATCAAAATCGTCGGAACCGTTTTTTGAGAAATAATTTTTTTAAATGTTTTTTTTCAGTGTTTTAGGGATAGCGCCCTCTAATTTGGAGTTAAAATTCATTTCTCAATTTCCCCCTTGGGGTATATGATTTTTCTGAACATGTATGCCAAATTTCGTCAAAATCGGCCCAGTAGTTTAGGCTCCAGGCGTCTGCACAGACGACAGACAGTCAGACATTTTTTAAAAACCACTTTTTTGGACTCAGGGTGCCTGCAAACGTGTAAATTCATCAAAATCTCAAAATCGAATTTTCGTACCATCACAATACTTTCACTTTATATGAGAAAGTAAAAATGAAGAGAACAATGGCAGATTCATTTGACTAGAAATGTGTAGTGAGGAGATAAACTGTAACCTTGATGGAAGATTATCACTGACTTATTGACATTCTAGATTGTACACTGCACTGTATACTTGTCTTTTGTTTGTATTTTATAACAATGGAAGATTTGATCATTTATCAATAGAGTCCACATTTCCCTTATTGTTAAAATAACAAGCTATCATACATATTTATTAGTGCGTTAAATATTTGTGGTCACATTTAAATAAAATGTATATTTTTAAATAGAATGAAATTTTTGTGACTACTTGATTTTTATTATTAATATTAATTAAAACATTGCTTATTACTTCTTTCTTCGATTTAAAATGCAATGCTACAAAATTTGTAAAATGAATTAAAAATAGTAAAATGTTTAATGTTGTAAATACATTACAGCTTTAATTTGTAACCAAGATATGGATGTTAAAAAAAATTATAATATTAAATATGAGTGAATTATGAGAAATATGTGCATCAACTGAAAATTTGCTTAATTATATTGCCCTCCTTTTTACTTGCATAGTAAATAAAGAAAGACAGATATTATCAATAATTGTGATGCAACTAGGGTTTGAGGGGGCAACTTGTTTTTGAGGTTTTTTTTTTTTCAATTTATTTTTTGATTAAACACTGTTTAAGGTCCTCAGAATTTCAAAACAATGTCTGTCTGCTTTGCTTGTGCATAAGTGCAGAGCCCGCCTTAAATTTTTTAAATTTGTCAAAAATATTTAGTGGGATCATAATTAAAGGCGAAATTGAGAAATATATTTCAATTCATAGTTGTAGACGTCTTTAACCCTGCAGTGGGCGCGCCGCGGTCCTAAGGACCGCAAAGTCCGTCATTTTGTTATTACTCATAGGTGTGTGATACTAGAAAAACAAGGCCTTAGGTATGCTTCTTCTGTAGTTTATAGAAGTATAAAACGCCCTCTTCGGTTTGATTGAGCGAAGCTATCAGTCGAAACAGAGCGTTGTTTGAGGTAGAGTCGGCATTTGCGGTCCCTAGGACCGCGGCGCGCCCACTTACGTAACAATAATTCTGTCTAAGAATTTATAAACAAATTTTGTTAGTGCACAATTTTATTAATGTAGTGTTCAATTTATATTTTTTACACTTAATAAAACTATACAGTGCATTAAATAAACTTTAAAAATAATTTTTGTCTAAAATTAAAAAAAAAATCCTTTTTTTTATACATATATTATCATTTTATGTTTGGTGTTTAATTTATTATCTTTTATACTTAAAAATTATAAAGTGTATTTAATAAACTTTTTTATAAAGTTTATTAAATACACTTTAATAACAATGTCGTTAAACACACACACACACACTAAACACTGTTAAGACCTTTATAAAATCACCGTTTTTTTAGTTTTATACACAATTTTCATTTTCTATATTATAAAGTATTTTTTAAAAAAGTGTTAATTAATTATCCAAATGGCTTTATTAAATAAATTAATTAATAATAAGAATAATAATAGTAAATACCATCTTTAATTTTGTATATAATTACTTTGTATTACACTTACAATTAATAATGTTTACCTTTAACTTATAATTAATTTATTTATTTAAAAATTGGCAATATGTATGTACTAAAAGGCATTCAGCAATAAAATAAGGTTAAAAAAAATAAAGCTTATTTCATGACAATTTTGCAAGTAAAACCACTTGCGGTCCGGAGGACCGCGGCGCGCCCACTTATGTAACTCAAATAGGCGCGCCCACTGCAGGGTTAAAAAAGTATGCTCTCTTGATTAGTATTTAATTAATTTAATGTTATAAGCCATTTTCCCAGGAAAGATAAAGTTCCTGAGGAAAGATGAAGTTCCTGAGGAAAGAAAGAGAGTTCCTGAGGAAAGAAAGAGAGTTCCTGAGGAAAGAAAGAGAGTTCCTGAGGAAAGAGATCCTGAGATAGAGTTCTGAGAATTGCTTTGAATGAGGACGGAGAGAATCCGGGTTCGATTTCCCGCCGAGGAGAAGCTATTTTTATAATACATTTTGATAAAATGTTCAATATTAATTAAATGTGTTCCTACAAAAATACAAAAAAACTAATAATGGAAAATTCTGGGCTAAGTAATTATGAACTCATTTATGAGAAAGTTTATCTCAGTTTTCTCGGACCGATTTTTTAATTCTTGATCCATTGTTTGTTTTATCGATCAAAGTGGAAGTAAATTCACTTTCTTTGTAATATTAAATTTGATGTGTGAATAATCACATTATTATATGTGAATGAAACCTTGAAACTGAAAACACCGTTAAATGTATTTAATGCTAAAACAATCTTTTAAATTTAAAAACTAAATCACTATTATTTTGATGACTGGGGGTAATTATGGTGGTTAACAAACTTTTCCTATTTATTAAATTGCCTACGGACCTTCTGTGAGTTCTGACAGCACATTCTTATCTAATTTATTATTTATTTTCAGTTCATCTGCATCGGAACGGTATGGGGTGCCATATACCTGTTGGACATGCAGGGAAATTCTATAATAAAAGACGAGACTGAGGGGAAGGAGCCTGTGAGTAAAGCTCTACTGGCTCACTCCGTTGCTGTCAATCAAATAAGTATCGACTCCCGAGGAGATTATATAGCTAGCTGTTCGGACGATGGCAAAGTAATCAGTTTACATTTCTATCTTATCTTTGAGAAAATAAACCGTTTGCTATATCTTATCAGTGAAATGATACTCAGGCTACCCTATAATTATCTTTGGAAAGTTTAACCACTTATATCGTTGCCCACATAAGGGAGGAATTAGTTGGCACTCTTATAGAAAAGGGCCCCCATTTTTGTTTTTCATACAAAAGAGTTTATATCCTTTAGTCTTACTACTTATTAAGATAAAGGGATATTCAGTCAAATATGCTTTGGGACAAAGGAATATCACACTTTTATATATAAAAAAAGTGTGTATGAAGTTGCAAGAAAGTATATTAGATTAAAAAAATCCCGTCAAATACTTGCCAGCAAGTTACTAAAAGGGTTTCTTCGGTCATAAGAATTAATTATAATTGTATATTTTTTTAAACAAAAACATCTATTGTTAACTTTTAAAAATCAAGATGTGCATATATTATTATTCTTTACTATCATCGGTATGCGCTTATTGAATTCTTTTAGGGGTAAAATGGCCGCCAATTTGGAAACAAAATATATTTTTGTGAACTAAATTTCAATCCCTTTCAAATGATACCCAACTTCGATTTTTCAAATCACAAAATTTTTGGGGCCCCCTAGTTACGCCCCCCTAAAAATTCTAAAATTTTACTTTTTTTAAATCAACTCCTGGAAATTTTATTGGACTACAGAGATTTATATTTATGTATTTTTGCCTTATTTTAGGACCTATTCTAATGGGGTAGTGCAGGGGGGGTAAATTTTGGGTTTGTATGAATTTTTTGGGGGGTAAAATGACCGCCATTTTGAAAATAGGATACATATTTGTAATCTACATTTCAATACCTTTGAAATGATACCCAACTTGAAAATTACAAAAAATGTAAAATATTGCGCGGTGATCGCAATTGATCGCAGATCGCAGAAATTTGGAGTGTTAAAGTTCGCAATAGGTTTTATGTTTTTGGGCAAAAAAGTTTAACTTATATACCAAATTTCAAGTCAATAGCGTCAGTAGGTTGGGAGATATAATCCAAGTTGCGACAGACGGACGAACTTAGGATTTTCTATTGAAGGCCGGGCAAGCTAGGCAAACAAAAATGTCACTAGTAGAGGGTTGTGGTACTTAAGATAACCATTGTGTCAATAATTGGCACTTATTCTGCACTCACTGTAGAAATTTCACCTAGTCTACATTTTGTCTACAATTTTTTTTAGAGATAAGTCTACAATTTTCAGAACTTCTTTAGATTGTTACTCCCCTTATAAAGAAAACTGAGGAGTTTAACAATCTAAAGAAGGTGCACGGAATGTTCTTCTTTAAACTCTTACTCCTCTTATAAAGACAGAAGTGCAATATTCCTTTGTTCCAAAGTACATTTAACCAAACATCACCTTGCCTTAATAGTTATTTAGTTAATGTCATTTATATTCTAAAAACACATAGGGGAGTAGCAATCTAAAGAAGTACCCAATTTTCAATAAGTTAGATATGTTGGAGGAGTACCACATATCGTGAATCAGACCTCGATACATGAAATTGATGGCTCCAGACAAAAAAATGAGCGTGCCATAGAGAGGAAGATTTTTAGCCTGTATCAATTTCGCCTATTGCAGAACTGCTTCATCTAAGTTTTCATACTGACAATCTTTTTGTCACTCATTTTGGATGGTTTAAATATTGAGTCCCGGTTTTTCCAAAATTGTAGACTTTGAACTTGTTCTTTTTATGGGAGACTTCTTTGCACTTCATTCCTATATCTACTCCTTTGAATAGATTATTTTTTTCTAAAAGTGATGATTTTCTTTAGTCTTTGTATGGTGAGTGGTGTGTATGTTGCAAGAATATGCAAAATTATTAGTGCTAGAGCAAGAAACTCTGAACAGAATTAAGAATAAATATTTAAGTATAATCAATTTTTTCAATTACTTTTTTTCCTTGTAGTTAAAACTTTCAGTGGCATGTAAGTTTTCAAAATTCCACTATAAATAATTTTTAAACAGATAATATGCTAACAATTGAAATTTATTAAAAGTAAATAATGTTATTTTTGTTTGACTTGGTAGCAAAAGTGTTGGCTCAAATGTGTCCTATCCTTTCATGTCTGTTCATTTCTAAGTAATGGTATAATTGTTCACCAATTATAAACTCAGTAATTAGCTCATTGTTAATTAGCTGCAAAAAACTGGTAAAAGATGAACTATTGCCTGTTTGATTGAGATTTTTTTTTTTTCTTACAAACTTACCCATTGTTTTTATTGGAATGTTTGTTTTGCTCAGGTGTTTGTGTATGGTTTGTCATCTACAGAGAACCACCGAGATATGGTTGTTGGGAGGCTTGTCAGAGCCATAGCTATAGATCCCTACTACTATAAACCTGGATCGGGAAGGAGATTTATCACAGGTAACTAAAAATGTCACTGACCCCACCTCTCCCATTGACCTAGTGGCTTTATTTTTTTCCTCATTTAAGTTGGCAAATGTGAATGTCAAAAGTCGTAACTCGTAACGACTCGTAAATAAAAATATTTCTTATGTGGAGATTGTAGAGATAATTGTTGTACAGAAGTTTGTGTATTTTAATTCATAATTTATTTTCTCTTTTATATTAACTTTAACATGTCGATGTTTAACTGTAGTTTTATTTAATAGGCACCAGCATTAAGTAATGTGCAAACGGTTCCATGCTGGGTTTCTGCTTTGAAAAAAGGGTTTGTGGTTTTAGTGGGTCCCAGTCAGCTAGACTGAACCCAACACTGTCTGGGAGTGTGCACTCCCACTCGCCTGGAAGCAGATTACCACAGTTCCCCTCAAGAAAAAAAACAAAAAAAAAAACACAAAAACTGTAGTTTTACAAGCAATAGCTATTATTTAGTTGTGTCCTTTTACTTTCTTCACTTATAAAGAATACTAGCCGGATCGGTGCGCTTCGTGCACCGTATCCGTCTAGAAGTTGGCGCTGTGTGTAAATAATAATTAAAACAATATAATTAATATATATTTATTGATACATAATTTTTTATTCGTATAGTAAAAGTAGGTTCTATTATTTTTTTATGCATTTTCAATTATTCTATTTTATACTACCTTCACTTTTGAATTTTAGTTACAATAAGTCTATGTAACAAATTTAAGATCTTTAAATCCACTGGAAGCTAAGATAATAGTATGTGATTAAATCCACTATGGCGGCCATATGTTGAAGTGAAAGTACCTTGAATTTTCTTCTTTAGCTACCACAGGTCTACGTACCAAATTTCAGATCTCTAGGTCCCCTAGAAGCTGAGATAATAGAGTTTTATTAAATTCAAGATGTCGGTTGTAATTCAATATGGCGGCCATATGATATGTTGAAGTGAAATGAAAGTGTATGTTATGTGAAGTTTAATTTTCTTCTTTAGCTATCATAAGTCATTGCACCAAATTTCAGATCCACTTCTCTAGGTCCACTTGAAGCTGAGATAATAGAATGTGAATAAATCTAAGATGGCGGCTGTAATTCAATATGGCGGCCATATATCAAAATAAAAATGATTTTACTTTTCTTTTTATGGTACACTCTACCTATGTACCAAATTTAAGATCTCTCTGTCAATAGAAAGTAGGAGAATTACTGATGAATAAATCCAAGATGGCTGCTATAATTCAATATAGTGGCCATAAATCTAAATCAAAATGGCCGAACTTTTCTATTTATGGTACATTCTATCTATGTACCAAATTTCAAATCTCTATGTCAATGGGAAGTAGGAGTATTATTCATGAAAAAATCCAAGATGGCGGCTATAATTCAATATGGCGAACACATATCGAAATCAAAATGGCCGCACTTTTCTATTTATGGTACACTCTATCTATGTACCAAATGTCAAATCTCTCACTGTCACTCTTAGTTTTATATACATATATATAGAGATTAATTATTAAAAATATCAGTATTTTTACTAATTATTTATTATTTTGTTCTCAGGTGATGAGAAACTATCTTTGTACGAGAAGACGATATTCTCTAGTAATAAGTGTACAGTTCTGGCGGATGCGAGTCACGAGGGCGGAGTCAAGTCAATCAAATGGAATCCTCTTGGTGAACTCGTAGCTTGGGCCACTCTCCTTGGTTTTAGAGTTTATGACATTGTCGCTAGGAAATCTCTCGGACTTATAAAGTGGCAGCGAAATACTGAGTAAGACCTCACTTTACATTTTCTTGGAACTGAAATATTAAATACATTTAATAAATTTGATTAAAAAAATAAAAATTATGGTATAGTAGAACCTTACTACAATGCACCTTCTATAGCTAACAAAAAAGACGAATTTGAATTTGAAATTCCACGATTTGTCGCCCGACTTAAGTCCTGCATTCGATTTTGTTTTGTTAGTATTCTTTAAAAATTTCTTATTAAATCTATATTTTATTTGTCCTGAAAAAAAACTTTTTATAACTAACTACTGTAATTTCATTGATTTTCAGCATTATTATTTTGTTACATAATGGACTTTCATAATAGCAGACAACACTCAGCCCTTGTTAGTCCGTTGTAGTGAGCTTCTACTGTACTTTGAGTTACTAAATTTGATGTTTCCATAAAACAATTTTCATGGCAGAAACAAAACTTTTTTATATCCTTGAAATTTTGTTCACTGAATTATTAGATTTAATAAAAAATTAAGAGTTTCTCGCTTATGCAGATTATTTTAAACTTCAATCAGACAAACTTTGCGAAATTTAAAGCGGAAATCTACGCCATCCAAGAGGTGTAGTGATGAAAGCAGATGTGATGGATGCATCATCTTAAAAGTACCCTTTTGTGCCCCAAGTGTGGAGTCAGCACTGGTGAAAGAGTACCAGGAGGCACTAGAGCTACTGGCAGAGAGAAAGGAGGTAACAATGCTTTGGGTCTCAGGGCATACAGGGATTCCTGGTAATGAGAAAGCAGATAAAGTGGCGAAGATAGGAGCTTCCATGCCATTCTGCGGACAGAACCTGCCGTTGATTGGTCAAGAGGACAGGTGAGGTCAGCCGTCAAGACTGGGAGGAAGCAAGGAGGGCATGGAGAGGAACGGACGGCTAAATTTAGACAAAAATACTTCTACCAGACCTAGATAAAGGGAAAACCAGATGGCTTATGGGACTAAGTAACCTTAAGGTGAAAACACACGGTATAGAAAACTAGCATATAGTTTTTAATATAGCTATAGTAAACTAGCATTTATGCCGACATGAGTTCTAGTTTTAGTTGGCTATTCGTATAGTTTACTATCCTATAGTTGTATTATACGCTATACATACAGAAATATTACTATACAGAGGGCCACACGAGAAGGAATCAAAACTATACTTGTTGCTGTATAGTTTTTATTCCTTCTCGTGTGGCCCCTCTGTATAGTAATATTTCTGTATGTATAGCGAATAATACAACTATAGGATAGTAAACTATACGGATAGCCAACTAAAACTAGAACTCATGTCGGCATAAATGCTAGTTTACTATAGCTATAGTAAAAACTATACACTAGTTTTCTATACCGTGTGTTTTCACCTTTAGAAATATGGTTGGAGTCTTGACAGGGCACTGCCAGCTCTGAAGACATCTGGCACTATTAAAGATTGAAGACGACCTCACATGTCCATTGTGTGGGCTTAAAGAAGAGACAAACTACCACTTTGTGGGAGTATGTGAAGGATATGGAAGACTATGTTTTCATGTATTAGGAGCAGGGGAAATCAAGGAAGAGGAGTTTGTCACACTGAAGTGGCAAGACATCCTCTCCTTTGTGACCCAAACAAGGAAATTCGAGGGTAGTTCTGAGGTAGCTTGATAGAAGTGAGTTATGGGGTCGGCAATGTGGTCTATTTGCTAGGCCTGGCCTCCATGCCTCATTACTACTACTACTACTTGTCAAATTTCAATGTAAAAATATAATTTGAAAAAAATTAAAAAATAATAAATATACTTGATAGATTTTATTACCTTTAGAATTGCAGTATGCAAATTCATTTCATTTGTACTTTTGTGCACCAGTATGATATTTTTAATTTTGAACTCCCCAACCGTTAGTTTATTACAGGATGGGGATCCTGCCACATTACTCATCTACTTCATAAAATCATCAGTATGAAACATACTTCATTTCTCTGAGATGTGAACTCTGTTTAGACCTAGGTTTCAAAGGCAAGGCTACTAACAATTCAGCTTTGCTTGTCCCCCGATATTTCTAATTGTTCTACTTTTAACTTATTTTTTTTTTGTATAAAGCTAATGCTGTACCCTGAGATGTGTTATCACAATGCTATACCCTGAGATGTTTTTTTTTTTTTTTTTTGCCATTAAATCTAATTAAAGAAATAGTTTAGGTTTTATATTTATGGGGGGATAAGAAAAAAAAA
>KZ651708.1:438619-448938 GCA_001010745.2 Gerris buenoi
AAGTCTATTTATCACGCTCACCAAGTTCTTTCCGTTTACCTCTGCGAACCATGGTTTGGACCTCAGGGTGGGTTCTATTCTTCTGTAATTCCTTGTTCTGTTGTCGTCTCTGAATTCATCCATCCATTTTTTTTTAATTCTCTGTTTCACTTGATTTATTGAGTCCATTATTGTGAGTTTGTTCCTTAGGTTTTCGCTTTCGTAATCCCCCTCCCTTGCTAAAGTATCAGCCATGTCATTCGGTGTTATTCCCATATGTCCTTTCAGCCAAACCAGGGTAACATCTTTACCTAATAGATAGCAGTTGTGAATCAAATCTGCTATTTGAATTAACAAGTGGCTTTGTGCATGCAACTTTTGGAATGAAATGTGTTTTAATGCACTAACCGCGCTTTGACTGTCAGTGAAGATAATCACTTTTGCGCAGGTTTTGTTGTCAAGTATATATCGGAGAGCCTCTTTTATCGCAATTAATTCGGCAGAATATATTGAGTGTTCCTCTTCTATTGTGTAGCTCTGCATAATTTCTTTGGTGTAATTAATGTAGGCGCATCCGGTCCTATTACTGGTTTTTGAACCAGTAATAGGTAAAAAAATATTCAGCATCGGCCCATTTTTTAGTAACTTCTTCCCAGAAAAGTTGGTTTCTGTGTTCTTTTGGGGTTTTTTCGTAATCCTCCATAAAACCAACTTTAATTTTGTGCGTTATAGCCTCGTAAATGATATGATGATAAGGATAACGATGGAGCACCTGTGTTTGAGATGTGTTATCACAATGAATAAGTGATATTGTTCCAGGGTGGATATGAAGTGTCACCTGTGTTGGAAGGACAAGGGCACGTTGTTAGTTGGTTGGGCCGATACAGTTAGAGTTTGTACCATCGTAGAGCGCCCACAGTCTCAGTTTAACAACTTAGAAGTCTCACCCTACATCTTACAACCAGGTATTATTACTTACAACGTACTCTTTTATTTTAATTAAATCTATTACTGTACACCCAGTTAGTAGGATTTTCAAATGGAAACCAATTAAATATTAAATGTTAAAACAAATTCAGCACAATTAAACTTTTAACTTGTAAGAACAATATTTTTTTTATATAATTTTGTAGCATAGCAAGAATAATAATAATAATTATTATTATTATTTCACAGTCGATATTTCCAAATTCTCAGTTAATATTTGTATACTTTGTTTTGTTTTTATTGTTGATTGGTGCAACAGTACCATTATGTAAGTGTAATGTTTATTTAGATTCTATTTTTTTCTTTTTTTATTGTTATTTTGGTATTTTTAAGAGGAAAAAACAATCTTATTGAGATTTAGTAACTATTTACAGGGGCAGATAGGGAGGTAGCATCTAGCACAGTGGCGTAGCGCTTAGGGAGCGAAAGGAGCAGTCGCTCCAGGGCGCAAGGATCCAAGGGGGCGCATCCATCTTGAGGGGGGAAAAATTGCAGGCGTCTTGAAAAATAATTATTTGTGGCATATTTTAGATTTAAAATTAAAATAGCCAACAATTAGTAATAACAATAATATATTATACTGTACTGCATTTATATGCCCCAATATTTTATTACAATACTTAAAAATAATAAATCGATCAGTGAGTTCCTTTGAGTGATTAATTCTAATAACACTGTTCTGAAAAACTTAACGAATTTTCGGGCCCCAAGAAAATGTTATCTGAACTTTATGTTTTCGAGGTTGATCAATCCGAATCTGAAGTCAAAATGTACAGTTTTTTAATATCTTAACACTATGAAGAACACGAATGAAAAGTAAAAAAAAAATCTGCTGACCTTACTTTACTGAGAAAATTGAAAAATAAGAAACAAAGAAATCGATTTTTCCTCCTATTGAGTCTTTGTATTTCTATTACTTTTTCAGTTATACAACAAATTGTTTTGTGGGATTTGTGTTTTTCATGGTTTGAAAATATTCAAACCCCTATTGTTTTTGTTTTTTTATGAAATTTTTTTGGGCAAAAAATTGGGACGAAAACCCCCCCAAAACACAATTTTTCCGAACTTTAGGCGCATTTTACGGGAAAACTGTACGTATAGGAGAACTTTTGACTTCAGATTCGGATTCAGCACCCAGAAGTACTTTTTCAGTCTGAAGTTCTCTATGTTTGCAGAACAGTGTAATATAAAGGTTGGTGATGTTTTCACAACCACTAAGAATTACTGAAATTCTCATAAAATTAGAACATAATTGGTGAAGCCGTCAACGGTTCAACTGGATGGTTGTCATATATGGTGTTGTTTTTTGTTCTCCAGGGCGCTTCAAACCACGCTACGCCACTGATCTAGCACGTGAAAACATATCAACCTGGTGCAATATTATCTAATGAGTGCCCCCTACAATAAGGCCCCCCCCTCCCTGCAATCAGGAGGCCCCCCCTTGAATATTCATTCTTTGTCCCCTTTATTATAAGTACAAATTATCAATTTTTGTGAAGTGGTGTTAAAATATCACTATTGGACTGCGCTGGCAGTTAATTTTATGTTTTTCGGTGTGCTGAACACAAATCTAGAGTTGTCCAACAAAAATTTTACATGCAAATATGATAAATCATCATAAAACCACTATCTTCATTTATTTTTTTAGTGGATTTCGCCTTATAACTTGTAAAGCAAGCTATTTACGCAAAAAGTCGAGAAGTAGTAAAATAAAGAAGAGAAAAATACATACAAATTATATCTTTACAATTTTTTTGTAAGTCGAATGGTTTATATGCAAAAGAGGGTTGAAATAACTGGGAAATCAATAATTCTTGAAAAATAGCAACTAAGTTACCTCTTAAAATAATATATACTGAATTTCTGAACAATTTGTATGTATTTAGGTACTAATACGAGCTCTTAGACACAGGTTCTATTATATTTGTTGCTATTTTTAAAGAATTCCCTCTTTTGCATAGGAACCATTCGACTTACAAAAAAATTGTAAAGATATAATTTGTAGGTATAAAAAAATAAATGAAGATAGTGGTTTTATGATGATTTCTCATATTTGCGAGTAAAATTTTTGTTGGACAACTCTAGATTCGTGTTAAGCACACGTTAAGCGTTTACCCTTCAACCTGTACCCTCCACTCTCCAAGCCTTCCCAATATTTCAACTCCCATTTGCGTGAAAACCGTACGATGTACAAATAAATGTTGCAGACATAAATTGTAGGTTATTTTCTCCTTTTTATTTTACTACTACATCACTTTTTGCGTTAGTAGATTGCTTTGCAAGTTATAAGCTGAAAACCAATAAAAAAAACTTTTTTTTAAGTAGTTTTTCGATGATTTCTCATATTTTCCGCGAGAAATTTTGTTGGACAACTTCAGATTCGTGTTCAGCGCCCCAAAAAACATAAAGTAAACCACTAACAACAATTACACCAGAACTTTCCACTTTGAGCTCTTTTTATGCACCATTTGACTGGACTAAAGCTACAATAAGATAGTGGTAAATGTGCGACAAAATAAAATAGGCACCAATATAAAGTTCTAAAGTAAGTTCTTGGAGTCTGTTTAATAGTGGTCACCCTTGTTAAATTAATGTATATAATTTTAATCTTTCATTTGTTGTCTGATCCATCAGGTATTATTAAGTTCATTCAGAAAATTCCTGACCAAACTGAAAATGTAAAGCCTGGTTTACACGGGTAGAGTAGAGTAGCGAGTAGAGTGCACTCTACTTCCCACTCTACCAATGTTGATTTTGGAGTGTTTACACATAAGCTAGTAGTAAGTACAGGGTGGCACAAAAGTATGGAAACCCCTGAATAACTCGTTAGAAATGCATTTTTTTGAAAAAAGTTAAATACAAAAGTTTCAGGATTTTTCCTTAGCTATTCAATGGTGACCTTGGATTTGACCTTAAACTTGCCCTTCAGGGTCATTTGAAGGTAAACTTTGTTATTTTAAATGGGAACCCCCAGATTTGAAAAGAGCAGGAAATTTTAAGTAAAATATGATCTTGACCATGTCCTTGAGCATACCCTTTAAGGTTAAAATTGTTTTTCCAATGGGAAACTCTCATTTATATTGCGGATTGCGAAATAACTAAAATGTTCTCACTAACAGTGGCCTTGAACATAGTCTACACAACGCCCTTGACCATGACCTTTTAGGTCATTTCAACCCTTCCCCCCTCCCCTTTTTTAATTTATTGGTTTTTAGTACTTTTATTCAATTTTTTTTCTTGAAGGTCTTACTTCTGATTATAGTCAAGTGTGTGGTCGACTTTGAAGAAAAAATTTGAATAAAATTACTAAAAACCAATATATTAATAAAAAAGGGGAGGGGGGAGGGTTAAAATGACCTAAAAGGTCATGGTCAAGGGCGTTGTGTAGCCTATGGTCAAGTCCACTGTTAAAGAGAAAATTTTAGTTATTTCGCAATCCGCAATATAAATGAGGGTTTCCCATTGGAAAAACAATTTTGACCTTAAAGGGCATGCTCAAGGACATGGTCAAGATCATATTTTACTTAAAATTTCCTGCTCTTTTCAAATCTGCAATAAAAAATGGGGGTTCCCATTTAAAATAACAAAGTTACCTTCAAATGACCCTGAAGGGCAAGTTTAAGGTCAAATCCAAGGTCACCATTGAATAGCTAAGGAAAAATCCTGAAACTTTTGTATTTAACTTTTTTCAAAAAAATGCATTTCTAACGAGTTATTCAGGGGTTTCCATACTTTTGTGCCACCCTGTATACTACGCTGAGTGAAAGCTGTTTGTTTACAGTTCTGAACTCTACTTGCTACTTGCTATGAAGATGTTTACACGGGTAGAGTGGGAGCTGTGGAGGGGGAAGTAGAGTAGAGTCCACTTTACTGCATAAGGTATAGTACTCTACTCTACCGGCTACTAGCTACTCTACTCGCCACTCTACTCTATGGAGCGTTTTTTCGAGTTTCTACAGGTAGAGTTACTCTACTCTCCTGCTTACTCTACCCATGTAAACCAGGCTTAAATGTAATTTGTCGTTTGTTTTGTTTGTTGTAGTATTTACGTTTGAGACGGAGTTCATTGTGTGTGGTGTGGGTCCACTGGAAGGAAGTCAAGTAGTGGTTCTCGGGTTTACTACTTCCGGAGGTAAGAACGGAAGTAAGGAAGCGGATGTGTCCTGTATCGGATCTCCTCAGAGACCTCACCTCCATGTTATAGAACCTGCGTCACACGACTATCTCGATGTATCGACAGATAATCTCTCGTTACGAGGCTACCAGAACTACACTGCCGCTGATTATTCTTTAGGTATGCGTTCTTTGAAGTATTTACAGTTGACTATTTGTACAAATAATGATAATTTAACATGTCCTTAAAAATATGGCCAGTACATATGGCTGTAGTTTGAAACATAATCTATTTCCAATAAAAATATAACACAAACTGATAAAAAAAATCCAGCAATAAATCTATTTTTTGATTCGTTTGTTGTATTGTCTCAGATTTGAAGATAGCCATCATACTTTTAAAGTAGAGTAAATTAAGAGTTTTATACAGATCTTGGAAACAAAACTTGAATTACAAACACATTTTACTAGCAAGATGTAGAAAAATGCTCCTAAACTTCAAAACGCTCTTAACTATTTACTGGGTGAAGATAAACTAGCATAACCCTATTCGTTTTGAAGGAAATTTTTTGCTCTACAACTTTCTTTCCCATGAGTTTTCGCTAAAGTGGAAGAGGAAAGAGTTAAAAGAGAAAGATTGACGAGATACCTGAACTGCTGCCACTTTTTTTTTTTTTTAATTTTTTACATAACCAACGGCTCATATCTCAAAAAGGGGAACACTTAAGTTCAAACAAGATATATAAATTTAAAGAGCATTTTAGCAGCATTAATTTTGAATAGATTAACATTTACTGTGCGAAGTACCGTTTTCAAGATAAACGCCGAAAACTGAAAAATGTGACTTTTGGTAATTTTAAATTACAAATTTTGGTAATTTTAGTCATTTTAATTTTTAAAATTACAATATTTTCCATAGTACTTATGTTTCTTCTTATTGAAATTTAATGTCAGTTTTAAGGTACAAATTGTCGATTAATTTTTAATTTATCATGTGTATTATTGTGTTTATCAGTTTTAAAAGAAACTAACTAATCTAGTCATTTTTCACGTTTCAGAATGTTTAGTTGAGGAGAATCGTTACGTGGTGGTGAGTCCAAAAGATTTGGTTGTGGCGTGTCCTTATGACGGTGATGATCATGTAGACTGGCTTCTTGATCATTGGTGATTATTTAAATAAATTCCCTTATAGTACAGGAGATAGCGTGCAAAAAAGTGTCTAACTAACATCAAGCTAGAATTTTGTGTATAAGATAATCTTTTAGTACCTTTTAAGAATAAATGGTCAGCTAAGTTTGTCTGCGGGAAGTAGCTGACTGGAGGCATTTGGGGGGGGGGGGGGGAATGGTGGAGAGTGCCACATCCCACAATTTTCATGATCCCAAGTATAAAATTTGTTAGTGGACCAAAATTCAATCTGATGGTAGTTTGTCTCTTGATAGGTGACCACTTTGATTTAGACTAATAATATTTGAACAACTAACCTAACAAGTGACCAAATAACGTCAAATTAATTTTTGGCCTATTAACTAATTTTTTACTCGTGATCAAGAAAATATTATTGTCCGCCAAAATGGATGAGACATGGCCGCTCTCCACCGGTTTGTTTTCAAATGCCTATTACCAAGCTATGTCCCGCAGACGAACTTAGCTGACCACGTATTCTTAAATGGCACCAAAAGATTAACAGATCCACAAAATTTTAGCTTAATGTTAGTCAGACACTTCTTGCACGCTATCTCCTGGACTATTAAGTTTTGTCGTCACCCACATACTATAATTATCCTTTTCTTTCTGATTTTCATTATTATTATTTATTTATTTTTTGTTTTAGTAAATATGAAGACGCACTTACAGCTTTAGGAGATGGAACAAAGAAATACAGACATACATTCCTTAGTGTAGGCCGAGCCTATATAGATGATTTGTTGAGACTTAAAGACTATAAAAAGGCAGGAGAGATTTGTAAAAGAGTTTTAGGTAAGTCATTTTCATATGTTTCAATTTATAAATCTTAATTAAAGCAGTTCTACTCCTATTGTTTTTTTTTTTTTTTTTTACTTTCTACAGTCAGATTATTTAAAGTTTTTACTTTTAACACTCAGATTGGCCAACCTAAATTATGAAAAAATAAAGCCACTAGGCCTGTAGGAAGGGTGGGGCCAGTGACATTTTTGTTTGCCTAGTTGGCCGACCTTCTAGAATTCAAAATCCTCACTTCTCATTGGCTCCCCACGGATTTTCCTGGGCTGTCAAATGTCAAAACTTTAGATAATCTGACTGTAATGGGCATATTATATTATTTAAAGATAATGTATTCTGATGGGGCAACATTTTATTTTGAAATTGTCATGGAAAATTGCCCTGAGTCAATAAAGGGGTTTTTAAAAATGTCTGTCGTCTGTGCAGACGCCTGCAGCCTAAACTACTTGTCCAATTTTGATGAAATTTGGCATACATGTTCAGAAAAATCATAGCCCGATGTGAAATTGAGAGAATGAATTTTAGTTTAAAATTTCAGGGTGCTTCCTCCCCCCCCTCCCATCACACCAAAAAAACTCTGAAAAAAAAAAAAAAAAATTTCTCAAAAACCGTTCGATCATTTTAGATTAAAATAAATCTTAAATGCAGACCATTTAAATACAAATTGAGCGATATTAGCCATTTTCCCAGGAAAAATCTAGTCCCTGAGAATATAGCTTTAAACTGGGATGGAGAGAGGCCGGGCTTGATTCCCCGACCTTTTCTAATTTAATAATTTGCTTTTGATTTAGTTATTAAATTTCAATTTTGTTTTTTCAGGATCTGACAAAAGGCTTTGGGAAGCCGAAATTAACAAATTCGCTCAAGCACAACAACTCAGGGCTCTGATTAGTTACCTTCCAATTGACCCAAATAATAAATTAGCTCAACATATTTACGTTCTTGTATTATATGAATTTTTAAAATTCGAGCCTGAGGTAAGCAAAATTTTGTTTATATCAAAATATAATTTAATATTTGTATTATTTGTCTCAGTTATCTAATTTTTAGAATCCCTTTAAGACATATTATTACTTTTTAATTTGTTTTTTGTTCAGGGTTTTTTGAAACTAGTGCAAGAGTGGCCTCCGTCACTCTACGATGTTTCGGTTATATTAAACGCAGTTCTGCATCAACTCATAACAACGGAACCAAATAATAAATTAATTTTAATTGAATCTCTTGCAATCCTTTATTCGCACGAGGGAAAACACGAGCTTGCTCTTGCTACGTATATGAAGTAAGTTACTCTGTATCTCATACTTCCTACTCCACGAGATAGGGTGTAAAAAAATGTCCGACTAACATCAAGCTAGAATTTTGTTATAGAAGAGGTGTAGTTCAATAACCAAACAAAGTCTTCACACAAAATAATTGTATTTGTAACAATTTAACCAGTTTCGACTGTTCTAATGCAGCCTTCTTCACATAATCTGTGTTATAGTTATAAGTAGACTTTAAAAAGGTTAGTGAAGAAATTTCTGTATTAGTAAAAGTAAATCTTTTGGTGGTATCTAAGAATATGTGGTCGGCTAAGTTCATCTGCGGGACATAGCTTGGCAGTGAGCACTTAATATGACACGGTTGAGAGCGGCCATGTCCTTCCCATTTTGGCAGACAATGTGATTTTTCCTGAGAACTAACTTAGTAAACCAAAAATAAAGTCGATATTAGTTTGTCACTTGATAGGTTAGTTATTTGAATATTTCTCCTAATCAAAGTGGTCATCTGTCAAGTGACCATCTACCACTTTGTGTGGTCTGCTAACTAATTTTGTACTGAGGATTATTCAAATCACATTGTCCACCGAAATGTGTGGGGCAAACCACTATCCTATTGCCTATTGCCAAGCTATTCCTGCTGACGAACTTAGCCGACTAAATGTTATTAAAAGGCACTTAAAGATTAACTTATATACTAAATTCTAGCTTTGATGTTAGTCCCACACTTTTTTGCACGCTATCTCTATCTCCTAGACTCTACTCTATTTTACTTTACCTCACCCTCTCCGAAGGTATATAAGAGTATTGTTTTCACCCAACAATTATCCGTTTTGAGTGTTTTTAAGATCATTTGATTGAGTTTTTAGGTGGATGTTTGATTTAATTTTGCTATCTGTGTTTTTATTTTAAATTAAATTTAAAAAAAAAAGAAATAAACAATTTTTTTTCCAAGTATTTTGAAGCTAACTTTTTTTTAGCCTTTTAAGTTTTAAATTTGGAACTTTAATTAATTTATTACTTATAATCTCTATTGTCGCTTATAGTCAGGGACAACTTAACTTTAAACACCAATAGAAACCACAGCCTCTCTGGTTACAGATTGCCGATTATTATTCTTTCTGTATTATTATTGTAATGCTGTATTATATTTATTATTATTATGGCTGATGGTGTGAGACATGCCGACGCCCTGTGTCATCCACTAAATATAGTTGCACATGCCATTCAGAAGGCACAAGCTGTTGCACCACTGATTTATTATTATTATTATTATTGCCATTTACTGTATAGCACTACTGATTTGCCTTTATAATAGTATAATTTGATTTGTTTTCTAGGATTCGGAATAAAGGTATTTTTGAACTGATAAACAAACAGAAACTCTACTCGTCTATTCCGGCTATATTAGAAGACTTGATGAAATTAGACTCTAAGCAAACCATCACCACGCTGGTTCAAACTAAAACCATAGACCCTGATGTTATCATTAAGAAGTTCTCTACTAACAAATTCCACCTCTATCAGGTAATCAAATATAACAGACTATAATTTTTTTTTTTTTTGTTATATTTTAGCAAGGTAATGTAAATATTTTTATTAAATTAATCAGAATATGGCTAAGTAATTATGAACTCGCATATGAGAAAGTTTGTCTGAGTTGCATTGGACCAATTTTTTTATTGCATCACCCAGTATTAATGTGCACTAATTATTATTTTAATTTGTTTATTGTTAAAGGCTGTGTATTGAAATTAATTTAATTTGTTAATATTATTTTGTCCATTCAGATTTTTTAAGTACGCTTTTTTTTGGTTTTATTTTATTATTATTATTTTTTATTTTTTTTAATAATTTTGAAACATTTATACTTTTACTTAAATTTTATTTTAAATCAAATTATGTATAATTTAAACTTTCTGCAGTGTGAATACATCCGAAAACTTTAAAATTAAGTTTTTAAATTTTATTATTTTGCTAATTTTTAGTGAAATTTAT
>KZ651708.1:452358-462483 GCA_001010745.2 Gerris buenoi
AAAAAAAGTACTTGAAGAAGTAACTAACCCCCCCCCCTTAAGAAACTTTTAATAAATAAGTGAAGTAATAATTTAAGAGATTAAAATAATACTTACGGCATCTGAAGGTAGACAGTTAACATGGAAAAAATGACTGCAATGGAATGCAATAATGTTATCAGTAAGGTCATCAAAATCTGAAAATAAATAATCATATTAAATAACAATAAAACAAATAATAATATAAAAGATAAAATAATTAACTAAATGTAAAAAATAAATTAAACGAAGAAACGTTCGTTGAATAAGGAAGTACTACAAGAGTAAAGAAAGGTGAAATATAATTCCTTTTTGTAAGCCGCAATTCTAATATTGTACATCTTTCAAACAGTAGGAAGTAAGATAGCTGTTGGAAGAAAAAAATAAAATAAAAAGAATTACCCTTATTTCCTTTCGTAAATAACTTCTGCATGCAAGCTCCACATATTTGGTCATCTGCAAAAAAATAATACAATTTATTTAATATAGTTCACCTTGACAGGAAAAAAAGAAGGTGATCTTCTTTTCTCAAGAAGTTAATTATTAAATCAAATTAACATGACTAAAGGATCAGTCAGTCATTGATTCCCGCATCCATTTTTTAAAAAAATAAAAAAAATCAAAAAATTAGAATTATAATGGAGTTTGAAGCTAAAAAATAACAAAATTAAATTTTTAAATTTTTGATAGTATTCATACTATGGAAAGATTAAATTTTAATTTAAATCAAATTATAAATTCATTTTTACGACTTTGGTAGTATTTATACTACAGAAAGATTAAATTTTAATTTAAATCAAATTATAATTATTATTACGATGGGAAACAGACAGAGAAAAATAGACTCCAGTGATGGGATTGGAACCACGGGCCTCTATATACTCTATACTGGAAATATAGAGGCCCGTGGTTCAAATCCCGGCACTGGAGTCAAGTTTTCTCAGTCTGTTTCCCATAGTAAATAATAATTATAATTTGATTTAAATTAAAATTTAATCTTTCTGTAGTATAAATACTACCAAAGTCGTAAAAATGAATTTATAATTTGATTTAAATTAAAATTTAATCTTTCCATAGTATGAATACTATCAAAAATTTAAAAATTTAATTTTGTTATTTTTTAGCTTCAAACTCCATTATAATTCTAATTTTTTGATTTTTTTGATTTTTTTAAAAAATGGATGCGGGAATCAATGACTGACTGATCCTTTAGTCATGTTAATTTGATTTAATAATTAACTTCTTGAGAAAAGAAGATCACCTTCTTTTTTTCCTGTCAAGGTGAACTATATTAAATAAATTGTATTATTTTTTTGCAGATGACCAAATATGTGGAGCTTGCATGCAGAAGTTATTTACGAAAGGAAATAAGGGTAATTCTTTTTATTTTATTTTTTTCTTCCAACAGCTATCTTACTTCCTACTGTTTGAAAGATGTACAATATTAGAATTGCGGCTTACAAAAAGGAATTATATTTCACCTTTCTTTACTCTTGTAGTACTTCCTTATTCAACGAACGTTTCTTCGTTTAATTTATTTTTTACATTTAGTTAATTATTTTATCTTTTATATTATTATTTGTTTTATTGTTATTTAATATGATTATTTATTTTCAGATTTTGATGACCTTACTGATAACATTATTGCATTCCATTGCAGTCATTTTTTCCATGTTAACTGTCTACCTTCAGATGCCGTAAGTATTATTTTAATCTCTTAAATTATTACTTCACTTATTTATTAAAAGTTTCTTAAGTGGGGGGGGGGGGGCGTTTATGTTTTTGAAAATGCTGGTTCTTATCATGACAAATAGGATTGATCATAACAGATGATAGAACGTATTTAAGAGTATTGTTTTCACCCAACAATTATCCGTTTTGAGTGTTTTTAAGATCATTTGATTGAGTTTTTAGGTGGATGTTTGATTTAATTTTGCTATCTGTGTTTTTATTTTAAATTAAATTTAAAAAAAAAAGAAATAAACAATTTTTTTTCCAAGTATTTTGAAGCTAACTTTTTTTTAGCCTTTTAAGTTTTAAATTTGGAACTTTAATTAATTTATTACTTATAATCTCTATTGTCGCTTATAGTCAGGGACAACTTAACTTTAAACACCAATAGAAACCACAGCCTCTCTGGTTACAGATTGCCGATTATTATTCTTTCTGTATTATTATTGTAATGCTGTATTATATTTATTATTATTATGGCTGATGGTGTGAGACATGCCGACGCCCTGTGTCATCCACTAAATATAGTTGCACATGCCATTCAGAAGGCACAAGCTGTTGCACCACTGATTTATTATTATTATTATTATTGCCATTTACTGTATAGCACTACTGATTTGCCTTTATAATAGTATAATTTGATTTGTTTTCTAGGATTCGGAATAAAGGTATTTTTGAACTGATAAACAAACAGAAACTCTACTCGTCTATTCCGGCTATATTAGAAGACTTGATGAAATTAGACTCTAAGCAAACCATCACCACGCTGGTTCAAACTAAAACCATAGACCCTGATGTTATCATTAAGAAGTTCTCTACTAACAAATTCCACCTCTATCAGGTAATCAAATATAACAGACTATAATTTTTTTTTTTTTTGTTATATTTTAGCAAGGTAATGTAAATATTTTTATTAAATTAATCAGAATATGGCTAAGTAATTATGAACTCGCATATGAGAAAGTTTGTCTGAGTTGCATTGGACCAATTTTTTTATTGCATCACCCAGTATTAATGTGCACTAATTATTATTTTAATTTGTTTATTGTTAAAGGCTGTGTATTGAAATTAATTTAATTTGTTAATATTATTTTGTCCATTCAGATTTTTTAAGTACGCTTTTTTTTGGTTTTATTTTATTATTATTATTTTTTATTTTTTTTAATAATTTTGAAACNGTAAAGGCCGAAATACACGGCGACACTTAGAGCGAGAGAGTCTAGCGAGAGCGGTGTCCGATCTGTCTACACGGAGAGCCTAAATTTGGCTAGAATGGTGTCCGAGAGTGCTCTCGGAGTGTCACCTTGAATAAAGTTCCTAGACCAGTATCCGAACTGTCTGCACGGTGTCCCGATTGTCTAATAATCTACGTCTCCTTTGTCATCCACACGCGTTGCCCGGCTGAGGTATTGATCATGCTTGCTCTAGAAAAGGTTTCACCTAGCTGAAACTAGCCTAGACCGAGTGCGAGAGGAAATTGACATGACAGTTGTCTTGTCTACTCAAGGAAAACAAACACCGAGAGCGCAACTAGCTAGACCGGAGTGGGTAGGAGTGGGGGTGGTCTAGCATCCACTCTCGGTGGTGTCTCCACTGCGACACTTAATCTAGACACCCAATCTAGCAACAAAAGTGTCGCCATGTATTTCGGCCTTTATATTATTAATGTATCAATAATATAATTATTTCTTAAAAGTTTAACAATGATAAACTGAAAAAAGGATTTGAATTGTAGGTCTTAATTAATTAATAATTAATTAAGAATAATTAATCTTGAGTAAAAAGTGGCAACACTTGAGACTTGTTTTGGTTTGAGTCGTTGGCGATTCATCTCAAACTAACTCTTTTACCTAAGCTTCCATATTTTATTTAAATAGCTTGAGTAGATAAAATATTGTATGCAACAAGGCAGCAAAGGAAACATTCCTGACTTGTTTATTCATTGCTTTTATTTTCAATTAGGTATGTTACCTGCCTCGGCAGTTAATTTTCGTAGCCTGTCTTCACCTCTGGCTCAGAGTCTAACTTCAATCACTCGTCAGTAAAATTCCATTTTTCTGCCTAATTACATAAATAACTATTAAATAATCCAAATTACAATTATCAATAACTACGGGAGACATACAGAGAAAAATACACCCCCGCACTGGGAATCGAACCATGGTACCTCCTATTAATCCGTACAGTTGCTCTTACCATCTGAAATTGAATTTATAATAGATGTACTAGGTACAGGTACTAATTGAGTACTTTACAATTATAAGCGTTAATTCTCGGTCTAGTTCTGTTGCCGTGAATATTTGGCTCTCTAGATTCGTAGAATAAGTTTGAAAGCTTGGATTTGGGAATATGTATCAGTTACGACAGAGAAGAATCATTCTCCCGTATAGCTCAGATGGTAAGAGCACCTGTACGGATTAATAGGAGGTCACGTGGTTCGATTCCCGGTGCGGGGGTGTATTTTTCTCTGTATGTCTCCCGTGGTTATTGATAATTGTAATTTGGATGATTTAAAAGTTAATCTTTCCGTAGTAGTAATAAATCTACCAAAATTTAAAAATTTAATAAATAACTATTCTTATAAATTACTCATCATCATTTTTAAAAAGGGGGAAAAAACACTAAGGTCTTCCCACAAAGTATTGTTATTAACAAATAACTGGAACTGGCTACTTAATAGCCATCTTCAGATTTTTATTTATATTTTAGCTAGCATCTGAAATGGTAATTATTAATTAATCCAATATTGTGAATTTCCCTAAACTAATTATTTGTTTGTAGGTGTCTTTCATGGAAGGCTGTAAACAAATTTTAACCTCCGATTACTTTGCTTTACACGAACGCTTAGTTTCTACGAGACAAAAAGGTTCTTCTATTACAGGTTAGTTTGCCTTATTATATCAACATTAGTGTCAACAACTTGTCTATGGTTTATAGGATAATCTCTGTCAATCAAAATGTAAAATTGAATGCAACCTTGGCTTATATTCAGGGAGTCTAGATTTAATAAAAAGCATGATTTATTATTCACCTAACTTTTAAAACTTTATTACGTATTATATAAACCCATCTTTTATTTTACATAGCTAGCCAGCTTTTTTTTCTTCTTTTTTATTTTAATTTTTAATTTAAATCAAATTATGTATAATTTAAACTTTCTGCAGTGTGAATACATCCGAAAACTTTAAAATTAAGTTTTTAAATTTTATTATTTTGCTAATTTTTAGTGAAATTTATACATATAATAAAATAATTATTAAAAGATAACAATAACTTTTTGTGTACTACACTTTTAAATTTTTTGTCATAAATCATAAATTTGAAACCCGTCAAAATGAAGAACGTAAATATGGGTCTTGTCAAATCAAATAAAATAACTAGCAGATTTTTTCCGAACTATTTTTCCATACAGCCAAATTTGCTGAAAACGAATTAAATTCTGCTGAAAGATGGCTAAAAGAATTAAAATAATTCATTGTCATCGTGTTCTGAGCTACTCTAAAAGTTTCAAATGTCTAGCTACTCGGGAAGTTTGTTAAAAATTGATTGCAAGATTTGTACTGGACCCACAAACGAACAAACAAAAAATAAACTAATAAAAACGTAGTAAAAATAAATTAATATGGTGCCTGTATTGAAAAATAAAATAGTAAAAATATGAAAATTATTCTTGAGACCGACTGTTTTTGTGCTTGCGAATTAAACGATATTTCATAATATTTTGATATTTTTTATTTATTTATTATTTCATTTTTGTATTTATTTTACCTGTTGTGTAGGCATTTAAAAGAGATTAAGTCTTATGAGGGTTGTAGGCCTCCTTACGTCTCTATTAGACTGCACCCACCTGAGGGTCAATTAAAAATATTCTATTGTATTAGATCAATTCAAGACACATTGTGTCGACTTAAAAGTAAATTAATTATTATTTTGCCCAATAATAGGTTTGTTCCGTCCAAGTAGTGTATCGTCTATGGGATCGTTACAGGCTTTCACAATAGATATAAGCCGTTCCAACCTGACTTGTACCGCCTCCAACCTGTTCCAACCCACACAGGGATCGTTTGCGAACCCTTTACTGTATGGTCCCAATGATCCCCTGACAATACCAAGTACTGGTTTGTGTATGACATGTGCAGTTATGTCAATTGCCACATATGTCACCAGGAAGGTTCCTTAACTGTTAGGTTTCCTTGAATGTTTTTAATATGGTGCCAATTATAGTCCCAAACCTGTTCCAACCTAACATTAGCGCAATGTGCTTAGAGCATGCATATAAAACCTGTCTTAAATGACTCCCAAACAATCTGCATGACAACCTAATATGGTATTGCTTCCATGCTTACCAAAGGTAACGAAACCAGTGTGTTCACTTTTGAGAACGAAATAATTTCAAGTCTAATAAATAATTCCAAGACAGAAACCCGTGTCAGACATCAGGGAACATTTTTGGTCTTGTGTCTGTCTGTCGGCCTGAGTGTTCGCGAATCATGAAACGTGTGACAATAACTTGAGTAAAAGTCGGCTGATTTTGATGATACTTGGTAGACACATTCATTTTACCAATGGGCAAGACGAGTTCCTTGGACATCGTTATCTGTCCAATTATTCATGCGCAACGCTCATGACGGGTAAACAACGGTAAACATCATGACGGGTAAACATGAACTTTAAATTTAAAATTGGAATTTTGGGTCGGGGAAAAAACTTCTTTATCTATTCAATGAGACAAACATTTTTTCAAATACAATTTTTTAATAAAATTAACAGCGACACTGCTATGAAGTGTAAAAGATCGTTAAAATTATTAATAGTTTTTACACAATAAATAATAATTCAATAAAGTAATATAACAATAAAGCACACAAAAGCGATAGGATGCGAGGAAGCTATGTGCCACACTAATTGGCCGTCTATTTATCTTTGTTTGCAGTATTTAGACGCTCTTAAGGAAGCAGACAGTAAGAAATGTGCTCCGTATAACCAGCTTCTAGTTGAACTCTACTCAGAGTACAAGCGTGAGAAGTTGAAACCTCTTCTTCAGACGAGTTCTCATTACTCCATCATGGAAGCTCTCAACATCTGTAAGAAGAAAGGCTTCCATCAAGAAACTGCTCTTCTTTTAGGTAATCAACTTGTTTTACTTATAAGAAGAGAATTGAGAATTGATTATTAGAGAGAATTAATGAGAGCCAGTGTAGCCATGTGGGTTAAACCACGTCTGCTCAGCCATCACTGAATCATGAGTGGAACGAGATGAGGTTCGATTCCTCGCCGTGACGCTCTGATTTATATGATTAACTAATGAACACGTCAAAACTGATAATTACATTGAATTTTTTTTTTTTTTTATCTGTTACAATGCCAACAGTCTTATGAAAGCCTCATTTAGGACTTACGGATGATATCTGACGTTGTTACCCATTGTTTTTATACTAATTTATTATTTAATTTCAGAACGTATGGGTAATACAAAAGAGGCATTAGCCATATTGACGGGGCAGTTAGGCAATATTGAAGAGGCCGTGGAGTTTTGTATAAAACATGACGATATGGACTTGTGGCAAGATATTATTAATTATTCCTGTGATAAACCTTGTGAGTATCATTTTCATTCTTCTTAACAGGGTTTTAATTAATCAATTTAGTATTTTTAAGTGTTTATTATAATAGACCAGAAATTGGTTCATTGTTTTATTTTGGTATTGTTGGTATTGTCAAAACTTTAATGAAACTTTAGCTTAAAAAGGAAAAATACTGAAAGAATAATTATTGACAAATTGTTTTTTAAAAATATAAATTTTCTTTTGGGATTGCTATGGAATTGATCAATTTTTTTTTGCCTTTGGCTACCTCTTGGCCATTCAACCATAATTGGACTTAAATTTTGATGTCTGTCTAAATTCTAGATGTATGTCTTTCACCACTGGTCCAATTTTAAAGGCACAAAACTGGCGTAACAAAATCTATTTATGTAAATAATGAGTAGCAACAAAGTTATTATATGATTCATAAAACAAGCTTTGGTTTTTTTTAAAAGGACGATTTAAAAATTTTCATATTAATTACTGTTTTTTTTTTCATCAGAATAAAAGTGTTTTTAAAATGAATATTTTTTATCACTTGCTTCATTTATGTTTGCATTGTTAGTGTTGTAATTTGTGTATTGCTTATCTTTTCATGGGGTTTTTCCTTTAAAAGCTTTTGCCCTTTAAACTAACCTCACCAACTCACTTGAAAGTTTGTGGGCAAAATTGTGTATTTTCATATTTTTGGCATTCTATAGATATTAACATTTCTACTATCAGTGGAATATTAAAAAATTCTCTGTAGATCAATTGCATAAAACCTCCTTTATAAATAATTTAATACTGATATTAAGCTAGTATGATCTCCTTTTCTGTTGAAAATATGACCTTTGCAAGGCAATTTTTTTTTTTTAGTAACTAGCATGTTTGTATAATTAAACTTTGTTTTATTGTTTTTAATTAATAATTCATATCATGTGATGTATATTGTCATATTAGCTCTTTTTATTTGACCTCTACTTAATGTTTACATTAGTTAAATTTCTCTGTATGTGTATGCTTCAATTTTGATAATAATTTGTAAATAGTGTGTTTCTTAACTAATCAATAATATATTTTTGTTTCAGCTTGTATTAAGCTTCTATTAAACCGAGTTGGCAATTACATTAATCCTATAGTTTTAATTAAAAAGATCGGTGAGAAAACTGAGATCCCCGGACTCAAAGATGATCTTGTTAAAATGATGCAAGATTATACTCTTCAGGTTAGTTACTTCTTCAAGTACTTTTTTTATTGACATTTGGTTATATTTTTCAGAGACAAATCATTGCGGAAAGTTAATTTTAAATTTAAACTTAGAACATGGGCGTCCATCAATAGGGGCAAGGAAGGGTTCGAGCCTAGGCAGAGAAAGTGCAGTGTTTACCATTGTCTGTTTTTCTTTGAGTCTAATTTAATTTTAATTTAGTTTTGTGACATTTTAACAATGTTTTATTACAAAGCAGTGTAAAGGCCGAAATACACGGCGACACTTAGAGCGAGAGAGTCTAGCGAGAGCGGTGTCCGATCTGTCTACACGGAGAGCCTAAATTTGGCTAGAATGGTGTCCGAGAGTGCTCTCGGAGTGTCACCTTGAATAAAGTTCCTAGACCAGTATCCGAACTGTCTGCACGGTGTCCCGATTGTCTAATAATCTACGTCTCCTTTGTCATCCACACGCGTTGCCCGGCTGAGGTATTGATCATGCTTGCTCTAGAAAAGGTTTCACCTAGCTGAAACTAGCCTAGACCGAGTGCGAGAGGAAATTGACATGACAGTTGTCTTGTCTACTCAAGGAAAACAAACACCGAGAGCGCAACTAGCTAGACCGGAGTGGGTAGGAGTGGGGGTGGTCTAGCATCCACTCTCGGTGGTGTCTCCACTGCGACACTTAATCTAGACACCCAATCTAGCAACAAAAGTGTCGCCATGTATTTCGGCCTTTATATTATTAATGTATCAATAATATAATTATTTCTTAAAAGTTTAACAATGATAAACTGAAAAAAGGATTTGAATTGTAGGTCTTAATTAATTAATAATTAATTAAGAATAATTAATCTTGAGTAAAAAGTGGCAACACTTGAGACTTGTTTTGGTTTGAGTCGTTGGCGATTCATCTCAAACTAACTCTTTTACCTAAGCTTCCATATTTTATTTAAATAGCTTGAGTAGATAAAATATTGTATGCAACAAGGCAGCAAAGGAAACATTCCTGACTTGTTTATTCATTGCTTTTATTTTCAATTAGGTATGTTACCTGCCTCGGCAGTTAATTTTCGTAGCCTGTCTTCACCTCTGGCTCAGAGTCTAACTTCAATCACTCGTCAGTAAAATTCCATTTTTCTGCCTAATTACATAAATAACTATTAAATAATCCAAATTACAATTATCAATAACTACGGGAGACATACAGAGAAAAATACACCCCCGCACTGGGAATCGAACCATGGTACCTCCTATTAATCCGTACAGTTGCTCTTACCATCTGAAATTGAATTTATAATAGATGTACTAGGTACAGGTACTAATTGAGTACTTTACAATTATAAGCGTTAATTCTCGGTCTAGTTCTGTTGCCGTGAATATTTGGCTCTCTAGATTCGTAGAATAAGTTTGAAAGCTTGGATTTGGGAATATGTATCAGTTACGACAGAGAAGAATCATTCTCCCGTATAGCTCAGATGGTAAGAGCACCTGTACGGTAAACAGAGGTCCCGTGGTTCGATTCCCGGTGCGGGGGTGTATTTTTCTCTGTATGTCTCCCGTAGTTATTGATAATTGTAATTTGGATTATTTAAAATTTAAT
>KZ651708.1:518512-545416 GCA_001010745.2 Gerris buenoi
CATATTAAACTATAATATATGATGTTATAAGATAGAGATAATTGTATAAACTTTTCTTGCCAAAATAAGAGGTTATGACACGCAGTGGTAAACACTGTTACTTTCTCTGCCTAGGCAGACAAATATTTGTCTGCCTAGGCAGAGAAAGTATTTTCCTGACTGTTTTAACTACTTTCCTGCCTGTTTATAATATTTTAATGACAAATCAGCGAAATAGTACTTTCCAGCCTAAAAATAGTTAAGTAATGTTTAATTTTGCTGCCGCGAGTAGATAAATTTTATTTTCTCGTAGTCAAAGTAGCAGATATACAAGGTAGGTTATCACTGCGGAGTTTCTTATTGGCTGCGGTGACTGTTTTCTCTTGAAATATTTCACTTTTGTCGTCTTGATGTATTGCGATGGCATTTTGAGTCGCAAGTCCTCCCAAACTTTTTCTGTAGTTTCCGTATAATTGATGATAACAAGCTGATAAATAGTCGCTTAGCAGAGATTGTTTTGAAACCTGCAACATATTGTTATAGTTGTGAACATTGAACATTGGTTTTTTTAATAAGGTGATATTAATTAATATTTTATGACACACGAAATAATTTTAGATTAAACGATGAATAGCCGCAGCGTATCCTCTTCGCTATGCATCCTCGAATTGATTATGTATTATGTATACCTTGGTAAGTAACTAACTATTTTTACTAGCGGAGTTAAGGCAAAATTAAATGAAAAGCTTTTTATTATCTTTGAAGTGAGCGTCTTTCAATAAATAATGTATTGAAATTGAGAAAAAAGTTAATGATAAATTTATAGTTAAAGCAGATGGTTGTAAAACAAAAAAGGACTGACCTCTCAGACGCCGACGGCAAATTAATCCAATTAAATATTAAAATAAAAAATATAAATCATTAACTCACAAAAACTTCCGCTTGTATCAGGTTGAAATTTTACATGCTTGTGTCAATTGAACTATAGGTGATGTATACAAAGTTTCATTTAAATCGTTACGTTAGAACGTAAGATATCGGTAAAAACGTTGTTTTCTTTATTTTAATCGTTTTGGTCCGCTTTAATAAATTTAGCGATCTNCCAGCTATTCCCCGGCGGGCGGAAGAGGAGCGGATGCAATGGTGGGGGTTAAAATGGCGTAGGCCAATCAGAAGCTAGGAAACTCACTGGGGTATTTCCTTCATTTGGCGATAATAAAATAGATGTGTATATATGGAAATATATGTATATATTTATATAAAAATATAGAATTTTTAAAAACAAAATAAAAATAACGTTCCTAAATTCACCACTCATAATCTGTGAATGTACATGCATATGAATGCCTTTATTTAACCACCACTTATAACCATCAACAATTTGCAATTTATAAAACCGTATACTAAATGTAAATATAACTACTATAGGATGTGCATACTGACCTGTTTTGGAGGTTTAATACTCAGATTTGATCGCTTCAGTTTTGATCCCATGTAGGATTCAAAACATCTGACAAGATCAGCCAAATCCTTGACTGGTAGATCGTGCTCTTCGTTGGGAAATGCCTGCAAATTTAAATTGTAAAAGGCTTTGCTTTAGAACTTTCAATAGTAAAAACGTTTGCATTAGAATTAATTTAGTAAAAAGGGTTTATTTAGAAATTAAATCTGCTCATCTGACAATTCCAGGTTTACGAAATCACAAGAGCCGCGAAATTCCAAAATATTTAAATCTTAAAATGTCTTTAAAACAAGGTGGGGATTTGCAAAAAAATATTTATTTATTAAAATGAGCGTGAGCGAGCGTCTTACATTGAACAAAAATATTATGCATCCTGCCTTTAGAAATTAAATCTGTCAGTAAAGTTTACGTTATGATTGTTTTGTTGGCTGGTTTCACCGACACTGTATTGCTAGGATCGCCAGCGACTGCGATTATGACTGCTCCTGGATGGAGCAGACGGCGACTATCGCTAGGACTCTAGCGACTATCGCTAGAGTCGCTTGCCTAGGAAAACAGTTACATGTAAACTCATAAGAGAAGTCCTCAGCGATAGTCGCTCAGCGACTATCGCTGGAGTCGCGTCTTGGAAAACGTACCTTTAGTCCCTAGGATATCCACAAATCCACAGAATCAGTCACTTGGTTCATTCGCACATCCTGAGGATAGAATTTTCCCTTCTGGATATCTGGCAGCGTGGAGAGTGAATAAGTGCTGAAATCAAACTGGTGCTAGATGGATAGGCTAGCTGCTGCAGGGTTGGTATTCATATAATATACTTTCGTCCAAAGGGTATGGCTCAAAATGGTTACGCGGCTAACTGTGGCCAAAGTGTACCTCATGTATGCTCATTGGAGAATTGGGGGGATTCTAATTGTTAGAATCCGGCCTGCCAATAAAGCGCGAAAACCAAGAGGGCGGGGAAAATATGGTGAACCCAGAAAAACGTGAATAGATACAAAATAATATTTTGAAATAATAAATAAAAAAGTTTTGTAGGTTAAAATAAAGACTGTTTCACCTTAGGCTTTGATGGCTTGAGAGCGGGAAGTGAAGATTTAGGCGTTGGACGTCCATATGACGAAGAATTAAGGTGGGTTCATGATTTTTTGGTCTTAAACGCGCGTAGTTCGATCGCGATCGCGGGCTAACACATACTTTTTAAATTGACTGCGAAATAACGATCTACCCTACCATCCCATGAAGCCGGCCGGCACTCAGGCTCCCTCTCGTCGGGCGATATAGTTACCCTGGTCCTACACGGTCGAGGTTCGGTTGAAGAAAGAGAACGAAGCTAGGCGGTTGTGTTGGAGCAAACCCACGGCGGGCGAAGAGGGGCGGGAGGCATGGTGGGGGGGTTAAAATGGCGTGATGGCGTCAACCAATCAGAAGGCAGGAAACTCACTGCCAAAAGAGGTTATGACACGCAGCGGTCAACACTGTTACTTTCTCTGCCTAGGCAGACAAATATTTGTCTGCCTAGGCAGAGAAAGTATTTTCCTGACTGTTTTAACTACTTTCCTGCCTGTTTATAATATTTTGATAACAAATCAGCGAAANATTTATATAAAAATATAGAATTTTTAAAAACAAAATAAAAATAACGTTCCTAAATTCACCACTCATAATCTGTGAATGTACATGCATATGAATGCCTTTATTTAACCACCACTTATAACCATCAACAATTTTCAATTTATAAAACCGTATACTAAATGTAAATATAACTACTATAGGATGTGCATACTGACCTGTTTTGGAGGTTTAATACTCAGATTTGATCGCTTCAGTTTTGATCCCATGTAGGATTCAAAACATCTGACAAGATCAGCCAAATCCTTGACTGGTAGATCGTGCTCTTCGTTGGGAAATGCCTGCAAATTTAAATTGTAAAAGGCTTTGCTTTAGAACTTTCAATAGTAACAATGTTTGCATTAGAATTAATTTAGTAAAAAGGGTTTATTTAGAAATTAAATCTGCTCATCTGACAATTCCAGGTTTACGAAATCACAAGAGCCGCGAAATTCCAAAATATTTAAATCTTAAAATGTCTTTAAAACAAGGTGGGGATTTGCAAAAAAATATTTATTTATTAAAATGAGCGTGAGCGAGCGTCTTACATTGAACAAAAATATTATGCATCCTGCCTTTAGAAATTAAATCTGTCAGTAAAGTTTACGTGCCCGACAAACTTGGCCGATTTAGTTGAAATTTAGTATAAATGTTCCTTTTTACTAATAAGTTCGTTGGACAACGTCATCCTTCTAAGTGTTCGCGCGCAACGCTCGCGTGAAACGTGAGCTCTAAATTTAAAATTGGAATTTGAGGACGGGAAAAGATTCTGTCATCACTTCTTCAATGAGACAAACATTTTTCTGATACTAATTATTTGGTCTTATATAAGATATAAGTTTCAACCTTCTGCGCCCATTGTTTAGTTTTTTACATATGCTCAAACTTGTTTTTACTATGGGGAACAATTAATTAAATTAGATAATAATAGTCCAAGATCCGGTATAAGGAATATTTACCCTCATCTGTTATTTAATTGGAATAAAGAATATATAATAGAGATTGTGTAGAATGGTACATCGCAAATAGGTTGCCTAGCGAAATCGCGTACCGATGATGTTAAATAATAAACTGTTTATAACCTTCCCCTTACTTCAACTTCCCCGATGTGTTATTCATGAAAATCGAACATTAACTGATAGAATTGACCCCAAGGAATTCAAAAAATAAGGGTTGCCTACTTTCCTCTCTGGACAATTATGGAGTTGCCAGGCATAAAGAGGGGAGTAACGTAATTAATATACCCTCATCAGTTATTATATCGAGTTATATATCAAATGAAAGCTAATTTTATTCCCAATCCATCCGTATTAGGTTGCCTTAAATTCTAAATTAAAATTAAAAATTTTAGATCTATAATCTAGGCAACCATGGATTCATCCAAATCTTTGATAAGGCAACTTAATACGGTTGGATTGGGAATAAAATTAGCTTTCATTTGATATATAACTCGATATAATAACTGATGAGGGTATATTAATTACGTTACTCACCTGTTTATACCTGGCAACTCCATAATTGTCCAGAGAGGAAAGTAGGCAACCCTTATTTTTTTAATTCCTTGGGGACGATTCTATCAGTTAATGTTCGATTTTCATGAATAACACATCGGGGAAGTTGAAGTAAGGGGAAGGTTATAAACAGTTTATAATTTAACACCATCGGTACGCGATTTCGCTAGGCAACCTATTTGCGATGTATCATTCTACACATTCTCTATCATATATCCTTTATTGCAATTAAATAACAGATGAGGGTATATATTCCTTATTCCTTATACCAGATCTTGGACTATAATGGGTTGTAATTTGTAGTTGAATAACATCAATAAAGTACGTGATATAATATGGCGCGAGGAAGCAATATGCCAAACTATTAAATCGTTTATATCACTTGTTAAAATAAATGAAAACCACCTTACTTGTAAAATATAACAAAAATGGATGTAAGTTTCTAGGTCTACCGCAATTTTAATTTAAAGCTAATGAAACCGGGTTCAGCCTCTTAAATACTAAAATAATAACAGTTTATAAGCATAACCAGAACTTTTTTAGTAGACTATTTCTCATTACATTAAAAATAAAAACAAAACCCTTACACGTAACTAATTTTGAAGTACTTTGCCTGTATTTTCTAACTTTCATAATTAAACTAATGAGAGGAAAATAATGACAGGATCACGTTGCACCGTGCACGCGAGGAATTCTTCCATGTAAAGTTTATCTGCTGAAACGTAGCTCTCGACATGAAGGTTTTAAGTGTTTGAAGTTTATATTTTCTTTAATTTTACTATGATTTGGTTGTCTGTTTTAATTTAAAAATGTTAGAAACAATTACTCCAAGCTCGAGGGCTCTTAAAATTAAAATCAATTATTTTTATACCGACATAGTTATAATATTACTCATAATATGTCGATTGAAAACTAGTGAAAATTAAAATCACGCAATCTAATGTAAAATAACCAGCTGAAGTTTCCCTAAAAATCATTTTATCACGAATTTAATGAAAACTTGAAATTCCTGAAATAAAAACTCTAAACCTTAATAATTTCTTTAGTTTTTAATTTTTTAAATCTATAATACGTAAAATGGTACATATTATTTTTTTTTTATAGATATTCTTTTGAAGTATGAGAAAACGTGCAAACAAATGTACTAACATCAAACTGGGATTTTGTGAATACCTTGCATGGTGCCTTTTAAGAATTTGTGGTCTAGTTTGTTCGTGTGCGGGCAATAGCTTGGCAATTGGCATTTGAAAAAAAAAAAGATAATTAAAAAATAAAAACGTGGAGAGTGGCCATTTCCCACCATTTTGATAGACATTGGGATTTTCATGATCCGGAGTAAAAGTTGACGAAAAATCTAGTTGATGTTAATTTGTCACTTAGTAGGTTAGTTATTTAAATATTACTAAAAGCTGGTTCTCCTACATGTCCTATTCTTGCAGGTGTACTACAAGGAAGTGTTCTTTGTCCTTCATTATACTCCTTTTATACATCCGATATCCCTCAACTTCCGACTGCCCAATTAGCTATTTTCACCGATGATAAGTGTATATTCTCCATATCCTCTGATCCCAATACAGCATCCACCAACATCCAAAACTACCTTAATCTCCTTGAACCTTGGTTAAGGAAATGGAGGATAAAAATTCGTGAGCAGAAAAGTGTCCATGCCACTTTTACTCTCAGACATTCAACTTGCCCTCCAGTCATCCTCAACCAAGGAGTCATCCCTCAATCCTCTTCCGTAAGATACCTAGGCCTCCATCTTGACCGACGATTGACTTAGGCTCAGCACACCAAAACCAAACGTACGGACACTAACAGACGGTACAAACTCTTACTGCGACTCCTCGACTAAAGAACCCACCTATCCCTTTCAAATAAACTCCTTATCTTCAATTCAATCTTCAAACCCAAACGCACAATTCTTACACGGTTGCACCAAACGCTCAAATTCTTATAGGATCCAATCCCTTCAGTCAAAGATCCTTCGAAAAGCTAACTCTCCCGCATACGTTTCCAATCTCACAATCCACAGCGACCTCAAAGTTCCTTTTGTACAAGACCTCGCTTCTTCCCGCTATATAAAATTCCATGAAAACCTAATCCATCATATTAATACTTTAGTTGAATTCATGGTTTCCATCCATATCCCCGACTGCCTTCCCCGCCGGCTGAAGAGGAGTTGGTTAAGGGATTTATTGCAATAATAAAAATAATATACAATACCTGTTAGGAGTGCTACCACTGGGTAACCTCTCCTCTCACGACACACCACGCCAAAAAAGCTATGTAATAGCTACGCTACTAATAGCAATTTTTTGCCAGTAACTTAAAATAAAAAAAAATAAAAATCAAAGGTGTGTCACCTATCAAGTGACAAACAATCAACTTGAATTTTCGTTTTCTTACTAATTTTTTACCCTGAATCATTGAAATTACATTATCCACCAAAATGAGTGGGACATGACCGCTCTTCATAGAATAACTTAGTCGATGACATATTCTTAAAAGGCACCAACAGATTAACTTTACACAAAATTCTAGCTTGGTGTTAGTCACTTTCTTGCACGCTATCTCCTGGAATGTAAACAACACACCAACATGAGTACTTCCGAATGAAAATGTTGTTACATATGTTATGTTATAGTTTTACAATTCTATAGAATAATATTTATCTATGATATGGCGTAAGATTTTAGATAAGAATAATAACAAGTGTATCGATGGGTTTTATCAAGGAATATGGTTTGGTCACCGCCCAACTTTTCTTGTTTGTACTTACACAAATTACATATTGTCACGCAACACATAAATATTGTTTGTTATCTATGAATAGTAAGTCTTTGAATCTATCTAGAAGTAACAGATTAAATTGATAAACATCTTGTTCCTACGATAGCACAAGAACTGCTGATCCTAACATAGTAGGTTCTCCCATGTACAGTACAACTTCGATAGCCTAAAAACTGCTGATCATAACCCTAAGGCTTGTTTCACACTTGAGCGGTTATAGGTGGCGCGGTTCAAATTCGGCCTATGTTCGGTAGCCGCGGGAACAGCGCCGATCTTTTCACACTTGCGAGGTTTACATCAGGTTTACTTTCGATAGACTGTCCATTTCAACCTGTTGCTTTCTATTCAGCACGAAAAAAGAGGACGTGTTATTACCACGGGGTTCTGTACAGACGAATAAAACCAAGAAGCTATACATTAGACAATATTGAGTTCATCCTATTCTTACGAAAAGAAGAGAATTAGGGACATTTCACTACTTTTTAAGGGATTTAATCTGGGACGGTGTAAAAATGTTTAATAAATTTAGAATGTGTTTGATGATTAACATCGACGTTAAAAGATTCTCTTCAACGCCAAGATACATTTATAAGGGAATGCATACAATTAACAAAAACGTCGTTCCATGCTTTCTAGGTTTTATTCCCGTCGTTATATTTTTATTTTGTCTTATCCTAAGAGAAATTAAAAATCTATATCAACATCACACATAATGAAGGAAGCCTGGTAAAGATAGTTCACAACACTGTTGTCTCAATTAATTAATACTATTATTAACCGCTTTAATAGAGACAACCTGTTGAGTAGTTAAGCGCGAAACAGAAACTGAACCGATAATGTGTGCACGGAGCGATAAGAGCGTATAGCCCTACAGCCGCTTTGAAACCTCCTAGAAACCGGAGAGGCTCGAGGGGGTGTTCGGTGCATAGCGGCATCTATTCGGTTTCTAGGAGGGCGAGGTTTGACCGCTTTTATCGCTTCACACTTGTTCGGCGGCCGCGCAAACACAACCGAATTAGAACCGCACCTCCTAAAACCGCTCAAGTGTGAAACGAGCCTAACTGTCCTTCTGAACAGACCACATCGAGCTTTGTTGAACTGAGGAAAGAAGTGCATAGAACAGATTTGCGTTTCTACTTCAGAACTAAAGATCCATTTAATATAAACGCTATTACTAAAAATAAAAAAAATAATATGCATGTACAGTAGAACCTCGATTAGAATTGTCTCAAGGGGATTAGGGAAACAGTCTTGCATATGTATAAAAGTGTGCAATATTATGTATGTATTTCTATTGTAATTATATAATATATGTACATATTATGTATTAAGACACCAAATTGTTGCGAGGAATTTGAAAAATACCGCGTTTTTGCACATTGCAAAAAGGTACATAATTTGTTTTAGTGAGAGACACCAAGGGATGTGCCACGTAAGCGTGACACATAGGAACTGTTCCAACATCTGACAATACGTCAAAAAGATGTTAGCTCGGCATTTCGCCATGTCCTGCATCGTTTCGTCGCGTCCGACTTATTAGGGTCCAGACGATGTCCACCCAACTCTGGACCTATACCAGATCAAGATCAGATATAGGACTTATCAAAGATGAGCGTGTTCTCATACCGCCACATTTGCTTGATTTGGTTTAGGTGCAGAATTGGGTGAGGATCGCCGGGCCCCTGATGAGTCGGACGCGACGAAACGATGCAGGACATGGTGTAATGCCGAGCCAACATGTTTTTGACGTATTTGTCTGGTGTTGGAACAGTTTCTTCAGTTCGTTGGTCTCCCTTGGTGTCTCTCAAAGCAAATTGTGTAAACAAATTATTATTATTATTACCGTTACTGGCATGTCGAGTTGATTTCTGACAATGTTGACTTTCTTTCTTTCTTTGTACGTAATGTTCTTATCGTAATTATAAGTCATTCTTTTCCGTTCGCTGAGGAAAGAGCCAATTTTACCTTCTTTCTTGATTTTTAACAATTCCTTGACGAGTTCTTTTACCGTCCTTTCGTCTCCATGAATTTCTAATCTGAAGATAACAAAATAAAATTTAAAATGTTGTTATAGCAGTGGTAAAATGTATTTTTCATTAGATGCTTCTTGTAATTAATATGGTACTCTTTTACATTCCAACCCACTACAGCAGAAATAATATGGTTGATAACAAGGTAAAGGCGCGTCCACACTATGCCGATTGGGGGCGATCGCACTATGCCGGTCGGCACAGTTTCGGGTCGGATGACGTCCCCTATATGTACTCCACACTAATTCGGACTTTGCCGATCGGCCCAAGCCGAATGATGCCGATTGGCATAGTGTGGTCGAGTCTTAAAAGAGGTACCCCAATACGCCTCTTTTATTTTATTCTGTTTTACTCACCTGCGTTGATATCCGTAAATGTTAAAGATAGGATGGGTAACGAAGTTAATAACTGTATAAGGCGGAAATACACATGCTAGTAAAAAAAGCATGGCAGTGGCGAGTTACTAGCACGTCAGTAGCTGGCATGCTGCAGACGCTGTGTACATTTGCCAGTGAAACAGCATGCTAGTATCATCCGGATGATCGGTCTTGTGCGAGCTACTAGCACATGACAATACACATTCCAGTCGCAGTTCTAGTTTTGAAACAGGCATACGTTTCTTGCCTTCTCTTAGCCGGAATAAATTATGAAATAATTGTATTTGATTTAATTAATTTGGATAGTTTTATTACTTGTGTTTCAATGTGCATTATGAACGTATCATGGCAGAATGAAATTAACCAGATGTTCTGTTACTTCAAAGAACTGTGTTTTTAAACATTTGAAAAATAATAAAAAAGACACAAAGAGCGTGGGTAAAAGATAGCTAGAAGGGAATTAGGTACATGGAGCGAATCAGTGCTTATTAAATGAAATGTGGTTCGGGGACGTCAATAATTTTATGAATCAATTGCGAATGCTTCCGGAGAAAGAAGATGAGTAGTTATCAGTTACCCGCGAAAGGCGAAAGGAAGGAACACAACTGAAGACTGAAGGGCTGAGGGAGACTCGTGCTAGCTACTAGCAAACTTGCGCTGACAGGCCTGTCTACACGTGCCTTATCAGTTCCTCTCCTCGACGTGTGCCACTGGCAAGACAAAAATCAAACCTCATGCGATTTACTAGCATGCTTTTCACTCGCATGCTATTAAACACATGCTAGTAGCTCTCCTCTGCGAGCTACTCGTATGTTTTTGTGCGAGTAACTAGCATGTGTATTTCCGCCTTAAGGATCTTTTGCCTACTTTGGGTCAATGGGATTGGGATATCACACTTCTGTTCGAGGGTAGGCTGAAAAGTAATGCACAGCACACATGCTTGTAGTACGCGAACGAAATGACTTTTAGAAGCGCGCAAAGGCGCAGGTGGTAGAGGCACTCCCCCTCTATACGCATGCGCAATTTGAAGGCGTTGAGTTCATCCAGTGTATTTTGAGCAGCAAAGTATGGAGACGTGTTCTAGTGCTGTGTAAACGTCAGATGAACAGCTTGCTGTTAGCGAACAGCTGCAAAAGTGACTCCTACTGAGATTTATCGTTGTTTAAAGGTTTCTTATGGTGAGGATGCTGTTGGACCCACTGTAAATCAGTAGCTAGTAAAATGTTGTGCTTGCGAGCCTGGAAAAGCCATACTTGTTGATAAACCACGCAGCGGACGTCCGACAACTGCAACAGACGACAAACATCACAAACTCGTCATCGATTTGATTCAAAATGACCGACGAATCGCTCAACAGTGTATCCTAAACCATATTGGAATATCTAAGGAACATTTAGGTTCGGTGATCGTTTCCACCACCAAATGCCGCCTTGCTTGCTTCTAAAGGTCATTTCGTTCGCGTTCTACAAGCATGTGTGCATTACTTTTCAGCCTACCCTCGTATACATATATCTGACCAAAAACCACTTGTGTGGAAAAAACACCCCCGCCAAGTCTGTGGTAATAAAATAACAATAATAATAACCTAATAAAATAACAATCTCATAATAATTGCTATAACTATAAAACTGTAAAGCCTGTTGTTTATAAGCTTGTTATTGTTTATAAGCCTGTTATTGTTTATAAGCCTGTTATATAAGCCTGTTATTATAATTATTTCCACTCGTCACAACTGTTTTAGGTTTTTACTATATTTACTTACTTTTAAAATTTTTTGTTCAATTCCTCCCCCTTTTTTGCTTTGTTGTACAGATATATTGTAATACCCTTTAAAAGTCTTTTTCAAGGAATACCACATGTACAAAGTTTTTTAAGACCAATATATATGAAGATGCCTCCTGACATCTTTATGATATCTTTGCAACATGTGGTATAGGAGCTGTTACCCCCACTATATACATCCCAACTTGTACTCCTACTTTAAAAATAAAATCATTCCTAATCTTACCCTGAAGAAGGAAATATATTTTCCGAAACGTCGGTAAACTAAACATTGTGTTTTTTATTTACTTTTGACTGATCCTCGCTACCCACCAAAATATTATTTAATTTTTTCACAGTCGATACTCCCCTATTCTTAGTTATAATTAAATCGAGCTGAAAATAAAAATATGAGTTACTATCAATCAATGAGTGCACAGTATGGAGCAGCTGCCTGTCAACTTTTAAAAGAGTATGCATCCACCATAAGAAAACTAGCCCAACAGAGAAACCACAGGATCTTTTTACTCCAATGCCGTCAACATGACATCATACCAAGGCACATTCAACAGAACCACAACTGCACAACATCTCTTATCAGTGAACGCCACCCGTATGTAAATAATATAAATAAATGTATCAATAAATTCAAAAAGCAATTATTAAATTTTGAGATACAAATAACACATTTTAAAATTAACAAATTAGACACTTCCTTAAATACAATCAAATCCAACCTTTATCAAACCTTACCCCAACAAATAGTTCATAATTTTTTAGATAACCAACAAAGGGCATATAATAAATTATTTAACAATACAAAAAACAAACAAATCAATAAATTAAATAAATCTAAATCTACAAAAACCCTAGGCAATAATAAATGGTTTGTCAACCTAACCAATATTCAAATCCCAGATGAAACAATCAAAATATTATCCTTAGGCCCAAAATTCGCATTACCTTATAATAATAATAATATTCCGATCCCCAAAATAATATCCGAAGTTGAACTTTGTCTCAATCAAACCCCAGATAAAAAAGAAAACGACACCAAACGGTCCAAAATTGTAAATATCATAACCAATCACATTCAACGAACAAGAAACCAAAAAAACAATCATGAGCCCTTATTAAAGTCCATCAAAAGAGCCAAAACTTTTTTAAAAAACAACGCTGACATTGTTATAACGTCTTCTGACAAATTGAGTTGAGGGGGGAAGCACTAGAGCCTTAAACGAATACAAAAAGCCCTCACTTATTGAAATCGGTTAAGTAGAGTGTCGTCAACGTTAGAGTGACTGCTCGCTAGCTTGGTTTCTCGCTCCGCGTTGGAATGAGCTATCTCAATTTTTTTGATCTAGGAATGCACTAGAGTTCTAGACGAATCCAAAAAGCCATCATTCATTAAAATCGGTTCTGTAGTTTAGGCTGTAGGTGCGTCAACATAAAATGAAGGAAGAATAAGAATAAGAAGAAGTCATCAAAACTACCATTTTCAAACCTATTTTTCTCTACTTCTACTTGGCCGATTTTGACCATTTTTTTTTATTTTTAATCTACAGGACACGGCCTACAAAGATATTAAAAAACTATTTAGGTAGCTTGTACGTATTTCACGCTGCAGACCCTCAAAAACCCTAGTTTGTCACCTACAGTATATATACACTGGCAGCTTTTGTGAAATTTTGACTTTTTGACTTGGCGGGGCGGAACGCTGCTGCGTTCCTAAATAATTTCAAAATAAAAAAAAGTGGGTAACAAATTCTACGTTTCTATGAGTACATTCTACCCGGTCTTTGTACTGTTATTTTAATCATAAAAGCTTGTAAAGTAAATATTTAGCGTATTAGTCTTTCACTCGCTATGCACATTACACTACACATACATAGTGTAAGTGTGTACACTATGCTTACTAACACTTATACTAAACACTGAACAAATAGAAATGTCGAAACGCGTATGTTTACTATAATATAAAATTTGGTGACAATATTGTTGGGTTACTTTTTATTAACCTCTCTAGTTCTCTCGTCATATTTTTTTTAACCAGTTATTTATTGGCATAACTATAAATAATATCTATAGCGCATAAGTAGTCATAATTATAAATGATAAATAAACATACTTTGAAATACTTCTACTTTGAAATTAACCGAGTTATAATTAATTAAAACTTGGCCGTTTCCCGCGTGTGTCTACATAAATACAAATTTACAAAAGATTAAGAAACATTTAAAAAAAAAAAAAAAAAATCCAAACCTTTCTACAACTCATTTATTTAACTAATTCTAATCATGTTTAATTAAAGATGGATGCATACTTGTAATATATGTAATACAATTTATAATAAAGGATTGAAATGGTGTTCTATACCTTGGATCTCCGCTGTAGCTCTTGCAATGTCTAGCTATTAGTTTAGGTCCCTCACTTCTCTTCTCTAACTCATAGAGATCGAAGTGATTTCCCTGGATCATCAGAACACTCGGAGAATTCACTCTGGGCATCTGACACTCTCCAACATCTAGAAACAAAAACTATATTAGTCCAGGAAGCACTTTTAAAAGAGTATGCATCCACCATAAGAAAACTAGCCCAACAGAGAAACGGAGGGCGAGGTTTGACCGCTTTTATCGCTTCACACTTGTTCGGCGGCCGCGCAAACACAACCGAATTAGAACCGCACCTCCTAAAACCGCTCAAGTGTGAAACGAGCCTAACTGTCCTTCTGAACAGACCACATCGAGCTTTGTTGAACTGAGGAAAGAAGTGCATAGAACAGATTTGCGTTTCTACTTCAGAACTAAAGATCCATTTAATATAAACGCTATTACTAAAAATAAAAAAAATAATATGCATGTACAGTAGAACCTCGATTAGAATTGTCTCAAGGGGATTAGGGAAACAGTCTTGCATATGTATAAAAGTGTGCAATATTATGTATGTATTTCTATTGTAATTATATAATATATGTACATATTATGTATTAAGACACCAAATTGTTGCGAGGAATTTGAAAAATACCGCGTTTTTGCACATTGCAAAAAGGTACATAATTTGTTTTAGTGAGAGACACCAAGGGATGTGCCACGTAAGCGTGACACATAGGAACTGTTCCAACATCTGACAATACGTCAAAAAGATGTTAGCTCGGCATTTCGCCATGTCCTGCATCGTTTCGTCGCGTCCGACTTATTAGGGTCCAGACGATGTCCACCCAACTCTGGACCTATACCAGATCAAGATCAGATATAGGACTTATCAAAGATGAGCGTGTTCTCATACCGCCACATTTGCTTGATTTGGTTTAGGTGCAGAATTGGGTGAGGATCGCCGGGCCCCTGATGAGTCGGACGCGACGAAACGATGCAGGACATGGTGTAATGCCGAGCCAACATGTTTTTGACGTATTTGTCTGGTGTTGGAACAGTTTCTTCAGTTCGTTGGTCTCCCTTGGTGTCTCTCAAAGCAAATTGTGTAAACAAATTATTATTATTATTACCGTTACTGGCATGTCGAGTTGATTTCTGACAATGTTGACTTTCTTTCTTTCTTTGTACGTAATGTTCTTATCGTAATTATAAGTCATTCTTTTCCGTTCGCTGAGGAAAGAGCCAATTTTACCTTCTTTCTTGATTTTTAACAATTCCTTGACGAGTTCTTTTACCGTCCTTTCGTCTCCATGAATTTCTAATCTGAAGATAACAAAATAAAATTTAAAATGTTGTTATAGCAGTGGTAAAATGTATTTTTCATTAGATGCTTCTTGTAATTAATATGGTACTCTTTTACATTCCAACCCACTACAGCAGAAATAATATGGTTGATAACAAGGTAAAGGCGCGTCCACACTATGCCGATTGGGGGCGATCGCACTATGCCGGTCGGCACAGTTTCGGGTCGGATGACGTCCCCTATATGTACTCCACACTAATTCGNATTCGTAATCTGCTATTCAGCAGCTTTCATTTGATACCCCACTCGAAAATTAAAAAAAATCTAAATTTTTGACTTTACCGCATTTTTTCGAATTGCGCATGCGCATATTAAATTTTTAACTTTTGTGTATATGTCCTGTGTTTGGGCCCGGAAGTTACGCCAGTGTTTCAAATTTCAGCATTTTAGCTTAAATGGTTCGGGCGCTATGAGCCAAAGAGCGACGGACAGACAGACACATCACCCTCGGCATAAGGGTTTTGAGAAGTATCTACAAAACCCTAAAAACAAACCGGCGGAGAGTGGCAATTTCCCGCCTTTTTTAGTGGACAATGTGGTTTACATAATCCAGAATACGAAATGAGTTAGTAGACCAATGATCAAGTCGATGATAGTTTGTCATTTAATAGATTAGTTAGTCAAATATTACTCTAAATGCTCTCCTATATTAAGTGACAAACTACAATTTTATTTATTTATCTACGATTGTTACAAAATATAAACATTGTATCTCTATTTAGATGCATAGAAAGTGATTTTTTACGCACTTGTCTTCTCATTACGCATGCGCGTCTCATAATTCTTCTTTTTTCCGCCATAGGGTGGTAAAATAGAAGATTTCTTCACCTTTACGCACGATTAGCGAGTTTGTTTACATTTTTTTTACAAAACTAATTTGATGTTTGTTTAATAATTTTGTGAAAATCAATGAGTGATTATGACGAATATGAGGAGACGTCTCCCGAAATAATTAATTCGGCACAAAATACTACTAACGAATTAATGTCATCTTTGTCAAAAGAGAAAAAGAAACTTACATGCAGGAAGTTTATTATTTTTCTCTATTTATTATTAAAATCTAGCAATCGTAGATAAAGTACGGTACGCAACTCGTGGGAAAACGGCATTTTGCATTGCTCGTGTGGTTTTACTACCTTCGCTGTCACTCGGGTGTAAACTCCACACTCGCATGCAAAATGCTCCTTTCCACACTCGACGCGTATTGTACTATTCTTGTTTCATAATACTGCACAATTTTTGTATTTTCTTTAGATTGTACTAATTTAAATTGATAGTTTTGTGTTACAGCAATGTGATGATAATTAATCATAAGCAATTTTATATCTTAGAATAATTTATTATAGAAATTAGTTACTCACGATTTTTTCCGACGTTACTTTCAAATAGATTCATTTCATTTACTTTCAAATAGATTTGATACGGCTAAGTTAAGAGTTACTTAGGTGTTAAGTAAGTTCTAAGTTGTGTTACTAGGTGTGAAGCTCAGAGGCAAATGAGTCAAAGCGCAGGGAGAATTTCTAGTTATAGAGCAACAAGCGCTTTGAATTTAAATCTCCCGGGGATATTAATAGTCACGTGATTTAAGTCTGGTAAATAGTCTTTAACGTGTTGTTAAGTTTATACTGTTAAAACTAAACTTCTAAATTAACTTTGGTTTGAAATCCACTGTTTTATCATCGGGTAGCACCTGTTTGGACTTGTGAAATAGACTTTATAAAGTAATGGAATGGGAAAACAGAGTTTGATGAGACGTTTGCTGACTGCTTTAAGGCTCAGATTCGCGTGCTTCTGTAGAATTAATTTAACGTTTCAGACTTGAGACTTATTTAGTTCAAAGTTAAACATCTCGAGGATTGAGTTGATAGAAAAGTATTTTTGCGTTTTCTTTCACTTGAGTTTGAAAAACTCGGGAAAATGTTTTTTTAAGAAATAGTTCAAGGCTGGATTTGCAGCGTAGATAGTTTACAGTAGATTTATATTACAGCAGGATTTCTCTCACCAGGAATTCCCTAACCTTATGGTTTTGGTTACACATAAAAAAATAGTTCGGACGTATAACAATATAATAATAATAAGTTCCTCTATTTCAATACATCATCGGAAATTTCATAACTAACTAAGTTTACATTTTATAATTAAATAAATAAATAGTTGATTTTATAAGTAATAAATAACAACTCTACATCTGGACTTGGCTAGAATAACTATAGATAACGTAAATGAATAACAATAGATATGTAGCCCTTGGTATCGTAGATCTTGAGTCTACTACGCCGAGCTACGTGGATTTAAACTTAGAATATTAAAATAAATTAAACACAATCTTGTGAGGATTCAAAACATGACTAAATTATATTTTTTTATCCACGACTTGCACTGTAAGTAGACTTTACATTGCTAATAACAGGGAGGGAGAGGGAAGTGTTACTTCCCTCCCTTGGGAGTAAAAAAACAGTCATACCAACTTAAAAGGTATTTTTTAGGTAAATTTTAAGTATTATGTTGTTTTTTAACTGTTTTGTTTACTTTTTTTCGGGAAGGTTACTTTAGGTTATCATACAAAGTCTTTAAATTAAAAACAAACTAAACGTAATTAAATTAAAAACGTATATATTTAGTATAAAAGAATTGTTATTTTAATAAATCAAGTAACTAAATATCAGTTTAAGGTGTTTAAATTGCGTGAATTTGTAGGTAAAACTTTTATATTTACAAACTTAATAGCTATTACCCACGGTGCACTAGTCGTAGATAAAATTTAATACGCAACATGGATCAAAGTATTTCTTCTCTCGGCAAGCCTCGAGAGCTAATGCTACAGTTATCTCCCTCGGCCTTAATGAAGTTTTCTCCTTCGGCGGTGCCTCAGGAGAAAACTTAACCTCGAGCCGGAAAACGTACTTCTCTCCCTTGTTGCGTAAATAACTATTCTTTTTCTCCTGTCACATTTGTCAAAAAAACAAAAAATAAATAAATAAATTTAAACAGTGATATGGTCATGGCCCGACCTATTACCCGCCAAAATCTCAAGCTCTCATTCACTCTCCTCCCATTTTTTTTTCGATTTCCCCCAGCTGTCAGATTTAAAAAATATAATATTATGAGTATATAATAACCTGCTACAGATAACGAGAATAACTATTTAGAATAATATAATAACAGTGACTAGAATAACAGTATGGCAATAACAATTAATTTATCCGCATTAACAAATATTTATCGGTATAATTTATATAGAAATAATAAAATGTATTTTAGTCTCTATTCAACCACTCTCCACATTCTCTTCCAAGGCAACCCGTTTCTACTGCACGCCTTCATTTTGTAGTCCCATTTCATATGTGGCCTTCCTTTTTCCTTTTCCTATCCATAGGTATCCATTCCAGGATTTTCTTTGTCCATCTACCATCATTTGTTCTGATGATATGTCCTCCCCATTTCCATTTCCTAGCAATGAGTTCGGACGTATTGGACCGAACAATCAAAAATGCAGTGTTTAGTGTTTCGTACCGTCCTTCAAACTGTTGCAGTTCGCTGGGATCGTTTGTGAACCGTCTACGGTACGATCTAAACGATCCTCTGACAATATAATGCGTAGATATAGGGTTTTTTTTTTTTTTTTTGTTACATGCGAGATCTTGATTTGGCGCCAATATGCACCAATAATTTATTGCAGTGTTGAAGACGAAAAAATAATAATCTGGCAAAATTGTTTTGATTTTTTTACATGAATTAAAGTATCAATTTTGCAATAGTTAAAGAGCGTAAACGGTGTTCAAATTAATCTGGGGCTATCTGCAGGTTACTTTCGATAAACTATAATACAGTTTTGCAATGTAATACCGTGATTTTGCTCACTGCAATATGGTATACAATTTGTGTTACTGAGAGACACCTAGGGATGTGCCACGCAAGCGTGACACATAGGAACTATTACAAGAATGGCGCAGTTGAGCCAAGCAAGAATGGCGGTGTTGAGAGCACGCTCGTCTCTGATAATTCCTATATCTTATCTTCTTGAGCCGATTATAGGTCCAGAGTTGGGTGGGCATCGTCGGGCCCCTGATGAGTCGGTAGCGACGAAACGATGCAGGACATGGCGTTTTGCCGAGCCAACATCTTTGTGACGTTTGTCTGGTGTTGGAACAGTTCCTATGTGTCACGCTTGCGTGGCACATCTCTAGGTGTCTCTCAGTAACACAAATTGTATATAATATAGTTTTATACATAAAATTTTTATATTATAAAAGTTTCATATAAATCAGATAACTACTTTTGAAGTTAACTTATAGGCGTGAATAAATCTATGTTTGTGCGCATGTGGAGGAAAATCAAATAAGCGCAGAAGGTTGAATCTTATATGGGGTCTTGAGCTCATGGACTTACCATATTAATTTCATTAAAATCGGACGAGTAGTTATTGTGATATATTGGTTCGCAAAAATTGGGCGACAGACAGACACAAACAGACTAACAGGCAGACAAACACGGAACCAAAAATGTTCCTTGATCTTGATGTCTGAAACGGATTTCTGTCTTGGAATTTTTAAAAATTGGAGACCTTAAACTTTTTCGTTCTTCGGAAGGATCACATAGCTTTCGTTACCTTCGGCAAGTTCGGAAACAAAAAAAAAAAAAAAAAAAAAAAAAAAAAATACATGTGGTGTCGCGGGACGAGTACCGGGTGGTAGGAACGAAGTTCCTTTCATCTTTCGTTAAATATAAATATTAAATCACACTGCTAAGTACGTATACGTTGCTAACTACTTATACATGGCAGAGTTAGAAAAGAGACAAAATTAAAAGTAACTAACTGTTTGTACCTAGCGGAGTTAAGGCAAAATTAAAAGAAAAGTGTTATTTGTATCATTAAAGCAAGCATCTTACAATAAATTTGTATTGAATATAAGAAAAAAGTTAATCATGATGAGTTAGAAGTTAGAGTATGATTGTTAAAAATGTTAGATTGAAATAAGTGACATTTGACATATATAACAAAAAATAAACAAAACAAGTCAAGTAACAGGCTTCCTTAATAACACTTTTTCCCGTCTTATCATTTTTGAAGCTTACGTTTACGCGAGCGTTGCGCGTGAACGCTTGGGCAGATTTTCCAACGAACTCAGCCTGGGCATTGATAAAATGAACATGTGTACCAAATTTCATCTAACTTGGTGATATTTCACTTAAGTTATCGTCATCTGACGATTTCGTGACGGATTTTGCGTGATGGTGATTTCATGACAGTGATTTTGTGACGGTGATTTTGGTAGTTTTTAGGGTTTTGTAGATACTTTTCAAAACCCTTATGCCTAGGGTGATGTGTCCGTCTGTCCGTCGCTCTTTGGTTCATAGGGCCCAAACCGTTTAAGCGAAAGTGCTGAAATTTGAAACACTGGTGCAACTTTTTGACCCAACCACAGGAACAATATACAGAAGTACATAATTAAATTTGTACTTTGTCGGTCTATCTGACGGTCTGCCTGTCGGTCTATCTGACGGTCTGTCTGTCGGTCTATCTGACGGTCTGTCTGGCGGTCTATCTGACGGTCTGTCTGTCGGTCTATTCTATCTGTCGGTCTGTTTGTCGGTCTATGTGACGGTCATTCTGTCGGTCTATCTGAAGGTCTGTCTGTCGGTCTATCTGGCGGTCTATCTGAAGGTCTGTCTGTCGGTCTATCTGACGGTCTGTTAGTCGGTCTATCTGACGGTCTGTGTGTCGGTCTATCTGACGGTCTGTCTGGCGGTCTATCTGAAGGTCTATCTGTCGATGTGTCACTCAATTTTTGCGAACCAACATATCTTATAGCTTTTGTCCGATTTTAATTTGATTTATATGGTAGGTCATAATTGGCCCATTAATAGTCCCATATAATTTTCAACCTTCGGCGCCCATTCGTTACTCTTCCACACAACCATACATTTATTTACACCTATAACTTTTAAAAAACCGCATACGGTTTTTATGAAATTTTGTTTAAATCAAAAGTAGCCCGCAGATAGCTACAGATTTATTTCAACCGTCTGCGCTCTTTAAATTTTGCTAAATTGATTCTTTATATTCATATGAAAAATCAAAACAAATTTTTAGAGTTTTAATAAACGGGGGGAAAATGAAATAAATTTGTTAATTTTAGGTTGTAAACGCATAAAACAATTAAAGTGTACGAAATTGGACGCTAGGAAGATAGTGCCACACTATTTGGACGCTAGGAAGATAGTGCCACACTATTTGGACGCTAGGAAGATAGTGCCACACTATTTGGACGCTAGGAAGATAGTGCCACACTATTTGGCAGACTATTATTACAAATTAAATTTTATTCAATTAATGAATTATATTTACAAATTATATTAATATTTTATTTATAGCTTTATTGTTAATTACTTTACTAGAATAATAAATTATTTAAGTAGCAAAATTATTTTTGTTTTTATTTAGTAATAGTCAGGATGCCCATAGGCAAAAAAGTCACTTATACATACTCTTTCCAAACCTCTTTGTATGGCTTGTTTAGGCCAAGTCTGACACCGTTTTCCTCTGTGACTTTTTTTAGTTTTGGGGCGTTTTTTTATTATTTGAACCCTAAAACTTTGGCGCGTCAGACTGGAAAATCGGAAAAAAGTTCTGCGTCAGACAATATTGAAATGTTGATTTATAGGGTTCGAATAATGTATCTTGAGAAAATCAGCTGTTTATTAATCAATGATATTAATTAATTTTAATTAATAATAATTAATATTGGCCTAAACAAGCCGTACAAAAAGGTTTGAAAAGAGTATGTATAAGTGACTTTTTTGCCTAAGGGCACCCTGACTATGATATTTAACCAGCTTTTTAAAAAAAATAAAAAATGGTTTCACTTTATTTACAAACATTTAATACTTACATGATTAAAATGGCGGGCTGTTCTGTCCGGATGTGTTTTGGACCATGCAATGCGGATATTAAAACTGAGCGAATGCATGATTATTGTTTTCCGTGATATGTTCTGTTATCTCTTTATTATTTTTATCGATTTGTCTTTTAGACTTAGTTATGACGAAAAGTTTAGAAAACGGAAGAGGAACGGCGGAGTGATATTCGGATAAGTCAGTGATACGAGTTGGAAAGTGGTTATAGTTCTGACAGAATAGCGGGGCTGGTTGGAAGGAGATAGGGCAGCGCGTTAACGCTATATGAAGCTAGATTCTAGGTAAGCTAGGATTCCGTGTGTGATAGAGCTTGTTCCCTTCCCAGCTGTAGGGTGTCTTCCACAGAACAACTCGATCGGGAATGATTTGACTCTTTTTTCTCTCCCATTAGAATCTGAGAATCAAATACGTTCGTAAAAAACGTACAAAAATTAACAAACAAAAAAGTTAACAAACACAAAAGTTGACAAACACAAAAGTTGACAAAACACAAAAGTTGACAAAACACAGAAGTTGACAAACACAAAAGTTGACAAAACACAAAAGTTGACAAAACACTAAAGTTAGCAAACGTACAAAAGTTGACAAACACAAAAGTTATCAAACACAAGAACAAAAGTTAACAAACATAAAAGTTGACAATCACAAAATGTTAATAAACACAAAAGTTAATAAACACAAAAGTTGACAAATACAAAAGTTAACAAACACAAAAGTTATCACACACAAAAGTTGTGTTTGTCAAAGTTGACAAAATACAAAAGTTGACAAACACAAAAGTTAATAAACACAAAAGTTATCACACACAAAAGTTGAAAAACACAACAGTTGACAAACACAAAAGTTGACAAACACAAAAGTTAACTAACATAAAAGTTGACAAACACAAAAGTTAACAAACACAAAAGTTAACAAACGTACAAAAGTTGACAAACACATAAGTTAACTAACACAAAAGTTAACAAACAAAAAGGTTTACAAACACAAAAGTTAATAAACACGAAAGTTGACAAAAAACAAAAGTTGACAACAAAAGTTAGCAAACGTACAAAAGTTGACAAACACAAAAGTTAGCAAACGTACATAAGTTGACAAACACAAAAACAAAAGTAAACAAACATAAAAGTTGACAAAAACAAGATGTTAATAAACACAAAAGTTAACAACACAAACAACAAAAGTTAGCAAACGTACAAAAGTTGACAAACACAAAAGTTAGCAAACGTACATAAGTTGACAAACACAAAAACAAAAGTAAACAAACATAAAAGTTTACAAAAACAAGATGTTAATAAACACAAAAGTTAACAACACAAACAACAAAAGTTAGCAAACGTACATAAGTTGACAAACACAAAAACAAAAGTAAACAAACATAAAAGTTGACAAAAACAAGATGTTAATAAACACAAAAGTTAACAACACAAACAACAAAAGTTAGCAAACGTACAAAAGTTGACAAACACAAAAGTTAGCAAACGTACATAAGTTGACAAACACAAAAACAAAAGTAAACAAACATAAAAGTTGACAAAAACAAAATGTTAATAAACACAAAAGTTAATAAACACAAAGTTAGCAAACGTACAAAAGTTGACAAACACAAAAGTTAGCAAACGTACATAAGTTGACAAACACAAAAACAAAAGTAAACAAACATAAAAGTTGACAAAAACAAAATGTTAATAAACACAAAAGTTAATAAACACAAAAGGTGACAAATACAAAAGTTAACAAACACAAAAGTTATCACATACAAAAGTTGACAAACACAAAAGTTGACAATCACAAAAGTTGACAAACACAAAAGTTAACAAACACAAAAGTTAACAATCACAAAAGTTAACAAACTCAAAAGTTAACAAGCGGTTTGTTAACTTTTTATTATAACTAAGCATCACGTGGCTTTATCATTGAAGCGAGCGGAGAACGTAATGCAAAGATATTAGATATTGAGTAAATAGATAATCATGATGCACAAATTTAACAAACACAATAGTTGACAAACATAAAAGTTAACGAACATAAAAGTCAATAAACACAAATAGTCCAGTAACTTTGTCGCCTGAAAGTATGGGGTAGTATGCGTCAAATCCGGTAGTTCTAATTTTTTGCAGACTTGTTTATGATGTTGGCCTAATGAATAATCTAAGTTTGTGATCTCGAGCGCCGAACGCAACTTCGTCAAAAATCGAAAAAATCGTTATTTTTTCAAATTGTGATGATTATAACCCTAAAGGACTAGTTTTTGAAAAAACCTTTTTAGGACTTTTTTAAAGTAGACTAAATTTGATACAATATGATACTAGAATGGTCTCTGTAGACCCAATAGTTGTCGAGATTAAGCCTTTCAAAGTTTATCATTTTTTTCGAACTTCGCAATTATTTGCAATATATTTTTGCAGAGATGCAGCCCCACAACATCTCTGCTGTTGATTTCTTGGGGCTACACGAAGGGTTGTGGGAACGCGTGCAGCTGCAGGAAGGCAGGATTAAAACGCGCATCAGTCTGCAGGCACTGCAGCGAGGCCCCTTGTGACAATATACAATATACATGATGTTGCAGTAGTAGATATCCCAGAAGGCGACGATCTGTCCGATGTCGAAATGGAGGATGACTAGGCACAAGACTTCGACGATTCATCACCACCCCAATACATCGATCCAGATACGGGCGAACCTCAACAGGGACTTCCAAGAGGGCTGAATTAATTTTGACACTGATTATACTATCGAAGCCCTGTACTTTTATGATGGGATTTTAAAAAAGAAAATTAGAAGTGGGAAGGATGATGTTTAAGCTAAGCTACGAATAATGAAATAAAAAAGATAAGTACAAGAAAGGTTAATAAGTTTATATGTTAGGAGTTTGAGTAATATTCGAAATAAAAAAATTAAATTAATTTAGTCCTCTTGGAAGGTCCCAGTTGAAGTTCGTCCGTATCTGGATCGGACGAACGGATTAGAGTGGTGATGAAGTCTTGTGGGCACAAGTCATCCTCCATTTCGACATCGGACAGATCGTCGTCTTCTGGGATATCTACTACTGCAACATCATGTATATTGTCACAAGGGGCCTAGCTGCAGTGCCTGCAGACTGATGAGCGTTTTAATCCTGCCTTCCTGCAGCTGCACGCGTTCTCACAACTCTTCGTGTAGCCCCAAGAAATCATCCGCAGAGGTGTTGTGGGGCTGCATCTCTGCAAAAATATATTGCAAATAATTGCGAAGTTCGAAAAAAAATGATAAACTTTGAAAGGCTTAATCTCGACAACTATTGGGTCTACAGAGACAATTATAGTATCATATTGTATCAAATTTAGTCTACTTTAAAAACGTCCTAAAAAGGTTTTTTCAAAAACTAGTCCTTTAGGGTTATAATCATCGCAATTTGAAAAAATAACGATTTTTTCGCGTTTTTTCCATTTTTGACGAAGTTGCGTTCGGCGCTCGAGGTCACAAACTTAGATTATTCATTAGGCCAACATCATAAACAAGTCTGCAAAAAATCAGAACTACCGGATTTGACGCATACTGTGATGTATAAAGTTACTGGACTAAAAAGTTAACAAAAACAACATTTGACAAACACAAAAGTTAACTATTTCAAAAATGAACAAACGTACAAAAATTAACTAACACAAAAGTTAACAAACGTTTTGTTAACTTTTCATTATAACTAGGCATCACATGGCTCTATCATTGAAGCGAGTGGAGAGCATAATGCAATAAAAATTAGATATTATAAGGAAAATAGTTATTCATGATGAGTTGATAGATAAAGAGGATGATTGTAATAGAGAGACGTGAAGTGAGGAAGGGAGGATGCCTTTTTACGTATTCTTAACATACATTGTACTAAACTTTGATTATTATGCCACAAAAAGAGTATCTCACTTGTGGCGTTATTGCCGTTGACTCGTTGAGGACCTTTTAAAATATGTTTAAATGAACTTGCTCCGGCCATCTTCATTTCTACTATTATAAATTAAATATGTCACTTCACTACTCAGAAACCAATGATTGCATTAAGTTGAAATTTTTACATGCCTTTACTATTGCGCTTTTGTCGATGTATATGAAGTTTTAATAAAATCGTTACGTTAGCGTTAGAACGTAAGATATCGGTAAAAACGTTGTTTTCTTTATTTTAAATGTTTTGATCCTCGTTAATAGTTTTAACGATCTTTATCACTCTATCTCTTCATAGCGGTGTCGCTGTTGGTTTTATTAAAAAACTTCACTTGTAAAAAAATGGTCTTCTCAGTTCTCATCGATTTTCTTCGAAATGTTCGATCGAATCTTTTTCCCGTCATGAAAATCCAATTTTACAATTCAAGGTCACGTTTACACGTGTGTTACGCGCGAACTCTAGAGTATTAGTGAAAGGAACATGTATACCATATTTCAACAAAATTGGTCGAGTTTTACTCTACTTATCGTCTGATACGTAAACCTTACTGACAGACAGACTGACAAGATGCATATTTTTTTGAATTTAAGAGGCTCATTTACGTTCGCTTTAATTATTTTATAGTATTTTGAAAAACAAATGAACTACAACTACAAGCCTTCTTTAAATTAATTTACGTCGGTTTCTACAATTTGGAATTGACTGAGATTAATCTTAGAGCCTAGAGCTATATACGAGTAAACAATATTTCTCTCTCTCTATCTCTCTCTCTCTCTCTCTCTCTCTCTCTCTCTCTCTCTCTCTCTCTCTCTCT
>KZ651709.1:13388-25585 GCA_001010745.2 Gerris buenoi
AGCGAAAAATTTCCAAGAGTAAAAAAGTCTTATTTTTAGCCATAGAATCCAAATCCAGTCTTAAAAATATGGCTTCCTATTCACTTTTTGTTTGCTGCACACGCTTTCGCTGCACACAGAAAATGTTCAGCATATGTTCTAGAAGCGTATTTTTAGCCTTATCGAACCCTGAAAACCGCATCTTTCTATCTATCATGGTTCCGGAGATATTTCGCTGTTCCATATTAGCTGGGACACCCTGTATATTCACGGCTTGTTATTAATAAATTTAAGAGTTCATATCAACTTTTAAGCTGTAAAAGTTAAAAATAAAAGTGAAATCTCCGATAATTTTAATGTTTAATGTTGGCAGGGGCAAACAAGTACTATTTATACATTTAATTAAACAGCTCGTATAGTATAAATGTATCGATATAATATTATTATATCGATATATTATGCAGTTTGCCTGCAAAATAAATATAATGCTAAACCAACTTCACTCGAATGTGTTGTTGGTTTTTATAATGTATAATTAAAAAAATAATATAATAAAAATGTTAAAATATAAAATATCTTACTAGTGGCTATTAAGATATTTAATAGATAATTGATATAGTAAGGGATAATCGACGCAATACTTTGCGTCGATTATATAAGACTAGCCGTTATGCCCGTGATAACGGGCAGAATAAAATATGATAAAAAAATTTAAATAGATATTATAGGTATAGGTAGGACACTACTGTTTAAATAGAAAGTTTAAGGCCGGAAGTTTCAATCTGGTTTGGTAGCTCATTGCTAGCGGTCTCGCTTCCTACGCTGGAGGTCACTGGTTCAACTCCAGCTTATGGCGCATCAATTTTTAACGTTATAAATCATTTAGAGGTGAGTCGTTGTTGTCGTTGTCTTTGTTCGGACACTACTCGATTATATAAAAGATGGATCATGGGGGAAAAAATCAAAAGCCACCTCATAATTATATATAAAGCTTTGTTAGTTATATAATTGTGTATATTTCTTACTATGTACAATAGATAAGTAAAGAAAGGTACTTTTAGGTTTCTGTACGAAGTACATATATAGAGAAACCTTATATAACGGCTTTGTCTGTCTGTTCGTTGGAATGTTTCAATTCATAAACTACTATAGTTAGGAACATGAAATTCATTCATGAGATTCAACATCATTCACACTGGTGCATCTCGCTTTTGAATCAACTGTACACTTTTTGGAGTTTTCACACTTAATATTTCCAAGATGATGGGCAATATGGTGGAGGATTAATAGTTATTTACGCAACAAGGGAGAGAAGTATGTTTTCCGGCTCGAGGTCAAGTTTTCTCCTGAGGCAACGCCGAATGAGAAAACTTCATTAGCTCCCGAGGCTTGCCGAGGGAGATAACTGTAGTATTAGCTCTCGAGGCTTGCCGAGGGAGATAACTGTAGTATTAGCTCTCGAGGCTTGCCGAGGGAGATAACTGTAGTATTAGCTCTCGAGGCTTGCCGAGAGAGATAATCCCGAGAGTAGAAATACTTCGATCCATGTTGCGTATTAAATTTTATCTACGACTAGTGCACCATGGGTAATAGCTAGTAAGTTTGTAAATATAAAAGTTTTACCCATAAATTCACGTAATTTAAACACCTTAAACTGACATTTAGTTACTTGATTTATTAAAATAACAATTCATATACTAGATATATACGTTTTTAATCTAATTACGTTTAGTTTGTTTTTAATTTAAAGACTTTGTATGATAACCTAAAGTAACCTTCCCGAAAAAAAGTAAACAAAACAGCTAAAAAAACAACATAATACTTAAAATTTACCTAAAAAATACCTTTTAAGTTGGTATGACTGTTTTTTACTCCCTGTTATTAGCAATGTAAAGTCTACTTACAGTGCAAGTCGTAGATAAAAAATGTTATTAGTCACAATGAGATGTTATAATATATCCATTTAAATATATTGAAGTGTAGAAAAAGATTATGCAACTTTGACACTTTATTATTTATAACTTAATCGAAAAGAAACCGGCGATTATCGCCTACTTACGTGAAGCGCGCCTTTCTTGTTTTTTTAAGTCTTCATTTTTTTTTTTACCTCTCGAGCTTACAGGTAACTTGGGCTATGTGATCGTTCTGAAAAACGAAATTTATTTCTCCGATTTGAAAAAAATCCAAGACAGAAATCCGTTCAGACATTAGGGAATATATTGGTTCCGTGACTGTCTGCCGGGGATGCTAAATTCTATCATCCCAGTTTGAATTAAATTTTTGTCACGTCAAGGATTGTGAACTGGGTAGTAGTAGTAGTAGTCTAGTATTTCCTACTAGAACGGGGGGCCATCATTTAGGCCCTTTGTACGCCCCGTGGTGGAGAGTTCCAGCTGCTTCACACATCATACATTTGTACATTGTACCGCCGAAGCGAGTATGGTGTGGTCATTAATAAGCTATATAAGCGTGTGTCAAAGCGTGGGGGAAGAGTCCTCATATAGAGTGTCCCTCGCCCTGCTCCGTCCTCGAACCATAGACACCAATTACATCATCATGACACGGATCCACATCAAAGTGTGGGGGAAGAGTCGCCATAAAAGGTGTCCCTCGCCCTACACCGTCCGTGATTCATTGATGCAATTCAGAGTATCATGGCAGGGGATCGAACCCACGTCCTCGAGTTGCCTCGACTCAGTGATAGCTGCGCGGTGTCTTTAGCACCTCGACCAACCTGGCTCCCTGTGTACTGGGTACTCGCCATAAAAAATTGACGAGAGGGGGGGGAAAAAAAAAAAAAACTTCGTTCAGACTGAATTGAGCCCCCTGACTTAACTGAAGTTAAGTTTCACTAAAGGGGCCCTCATCGACATTGGTACAAAGATAGTAAAATCAAAGATACATGTGAACAAATGTATGTTAATGCGCGTGTGAAAGAAAAACAAATGTGCCCAGAAGTTTGAAACTTGTATGGGACCAACAATGAGCTAATTCAAACCTACCTTCTAAATTTCAAATCCGACCTGTAAGTTTTAAGATATGCATAGGTTCGTATAAATTAAGCGGCAGACAGACTGACAGACACGAAACCAAAAATGATTCCCAAAAAAATGGCGTTGTGTATTGTAAAGTTTGAAATCGGAGACATGAAAATTGTTCGTTTTTCAGGACGATCACATAGCTTCCGTTACCTTTGGCTAGCTTTAGCTTGAAAGCAAAAACAGCAACTTTGGGACAATCACATCAATAATATATAGAAGTTTGTCTGAGTTATCTCGGACAGCGCTTTTATAAATTTTTCATTTAATTTATTTTAATAAATACATTTATTTAACAAAAAATAACTAAATGACAAGTTATTTATAATATATCTATGATAGTTATACAGTCTATAAGATTAGAGTTGGCACAATCAACAGGTGGGAAATTTTTGAGGGAAACGATTTTATTGGTCCCCCATAAAAGATTAGAAAAAGTATGCTCTACTCTACCCCTCTTCCACAAAAAAAATTTCCCTTTTTATAACCCCAAATTAACCTCCACGTTTGTTGTTTCTCGCCTTCGATTGTGCCAACTCTAATCTTATAGACTATAGTTATATTAACGAATACAGTTCTTTCATGTTAGTCGTATTAAGAAACCTAACAATATGTTATATAATTTAAATCTAATAATAAAGTGGTTCTCTTGGAAAGAATTTACACATAAGTGGTTTAGTAGGTCGCGACACAAAAGTCGGTAGGATCACGAATTCATCTCTTCTAGTGACTGATTCGATTCTTACGCATCGCAAAATATTTGCTAATGTAACTTTCATTTCAAGCATTGCAAACTTCTGACCTGATGACAAAAAGAAATATATTTATATAAGATTTTATATTTTAGAAAATTATAACAATAATCAGATAGTACTTCAATTTAACTCATGAGGCAGAGCCGAGGGAGTCAATTTAGACTTAAAGAGAGTGTATCTCAATAATATACCTAATCATATAATCCCTACCATGTTAAGGAGAAATATTGTTATGTAGTGAAAATATAATTTTTAGAATTTGATTGAAGTTGAAAATTCTGAAATGTAGTCTATTTAAATACGAATCCAACGATATAAGCCGTTTTCCCGGGAAAAATCTAGTTCCTGAGAAAATAGCTTAAAACGTGGACGGAGAGAGCCCGGGTTCGATTCCCCGCCCATGAGAAATTATTATGATAAATTTTGAATGAAATGTTTTATAATAATTAAATGTACATAAGAAAACTAATAAATGGAAATTATTGGGCTAAGTAATTATGAACTCGTATGTGAGAAAGTTTGTCTGAGTTGTCTCGCACCGATTTTTTGTTGTGTGAACATGTATCGATTTAAAAACTAATTTGATCCAAAACGCTTTCATAACTATCTATGAACGCAGTAATTGATCTAGAATCTAAACTCAAGACATTCAGGTGAAGTTTCTTCCAAGTCAGTGCGCGCAACCAACTGCCTGCTTTTAATATGGCCACTCTGCAGTAACTAGACTGTTTAATTCTTGCGCTAGTTTTTTAAGTCTGAATCGGATTTGGAACTAGAGTACGCTGTGGTAGTATTGTAATACTGATTTTTATCTAGGTAATAAGATAAAGGCTGTATACACATCTTGAATCTGGATTACTATGGTAATGAAAAATCTATTATTACTTGAAAAAACCTACCAATGCAGTTCCTTGGTCCGGCACTGAAAGGTAAATAAGCATAAGGATGTCTGTTTAGGCATTCTTCTTCTGAAAATCTTTCAGGATCAAATTTTTCCGGATCCGGAAAGAATCTTTCGTTCCGGTGAATAAGATACGTCGGCATTATTACGTTAACAGTTTTAGGAATCACCACTCCATCATCTGAAACCAATTTTACAAATATATTTTTTTTCCAAAACACTTTCAATGGGTGACAAGCGATTTGCTTGCACAAAAGATTTAAATGCATTTTAAATTACTATTGGGAAGTAATACAGAATTAAAAAAAAAATATATAAGTAATAATAAAAGTCTAAGCAATTTTGCAGTTCATGCATTTGCAGCCTTAAGTCGTGCCTGATATAAAGTGGTATTTATTGAACCAGAAAAACATCGAGTAAAACCTAAAAGTGCTTTCGTAATAACTATAAGCAAATCGACACAGAAATAATGTTTGACTTAAAACTTCGTAGGCTTCTTCATTTATATGTGTTTTAAAAGTCCTGTGAATTTGATTCGATTTGATTAAGAACTATTAAAGCAATTACATACAATTTTATTAAATTGTCTAAATAAATAAACTTGATTCATCCAAATACGACTCCGTTTATAAGTTATAAGAGTTCAAACTCGAGGATCTAGATTTTTTTATAGACAGTGGTAACCTATTGAGTTTATAGTATGATATTGCAAGGTAGAAAAGGTCAGAGCTCCTAGAAGGGACTCTGCCTTAAGGAACATCGATATATCTAGACGTGAAGTCGATAGTTAGTTTAAAACTTCGACCCAAGATCGATTTATCCACGCACATTCTCTTGGCGTTCCAAAAGCAACCGGTGTTTGGGGAATGACCTACTTAAACTACCGACTGCGTTCGTAAACCTTGGGTTGATTTAGCGGTAGACGGAACACAGTTAGTTAACCATAGTTAAGCCCCGTTTACACGGTGATAGTTGGCGCGATAGTTGCGGTCATGACAGCAACTATCTCAACGACTATCACCGTGTAGACTACGTGATAGATTTTGTCGCGATAGAATTATTCGCCATCACACTATCTCGTCTGACGAGATAGTTGAGTGTTCTATCACAGNACATACAATTTTATTAAATTGTCTAAATAAATAAACTTGATTCATCCAAATACGACTCCGTTTATAAGTTATAAGAGTTCAAACTCGAGGATCTAGATTTTTTTATAGACAGTGGTAACCTATTGAGTTTATAGTATGATATTGCAAGGTAGAAAAGGTCAGAGCTCCTAGAAGGGACTCTGCCTTAAGGAACATCGATATATCTAGACGTGAAGTCGATAGTTAGTTTAAAACTTCGACCCAAGATCGATTTATCCACGCACATTCTCTTGGCGTTCCAAAAGCAACCGGTGTTTGGGGAAAGACCTACTTAAACTACCGACTGCGTTCGTAAACCTTGGGTTGATTTAGCGGTAGACGGAACACAGTTAGTTAACCATAGTTAGTACAGTTCGTTACCCATAACGGTACCTTCCTAGCGCTAAATTTAAGTTGGAAGCATTGCCTACCTCACCGCAGATACGTTTGGTTTTTGAGACTTTTTATGTTATTTTTTATCTGCAAATACTCAGAAACCTACAGCGATTTAAAACATTATTCCGGTCGCACCTTAATATACCCTGTACTTTGCTTTTATTTGGTCATATTCTATTTAGCTCCCATTTTAGCGCCCCATCCACTGTCATTCTTTCCGTAAGGAAAGCCAATTCCGTCAAGAAAGAGTGTTAGTGTATGGGGTTCAAGAGGAAAGAACGGCAGGATTATAATCTTACAAGATAATCCCGTCGCACCATCCTCTCCATTCTTGTCAACTGATAAGTTTCATGTGGATGGGATAGAGATATTCCTTTCATTGTGTTTATGGCATCAAACGAAGGCATTGTAGTCACACGACAAGCCTGCAGGATGGAATGAGCGGATCGTCTCACAGGAAAGAGTGCAGGAAAGTGGTTGTGTGGACGGTAATGAACATGATTATCAATCATGCCGTGCTTTCCTTCACGATCAAGGAAAAGGAAAGTCTGTCCGGAAAGAACGACAGTGGATGGGGCGCTATTGTTTAAGTTATTTATACAACAATAATGGAATTTAAAATATAACTTACGTAGGACACAGTCTTGTGTTAGAATTCTCGACATATATGGCACACTTGGGTATAATCTTAATGTTTCTTTAATTACTTTTTCCAAATAAACCATTTTGTGTGTGTCATTCATTGTTACTTCTCGATGACTGTCCCCGAATATGCTGTCCAGTTCCTTCATCACTTTGCTCTTTTGTCATATAAAAATTAATAATAATTATAATTAGTTAAATGAGCATTATATTTTGATAATAATGATAATTTATATCGGGTGTTTCAAAGCATGCGTGGTAATATGAAGGATGTAATTCCTTGGCAAATTCTAAGAAAAAATGTTCTTATTAACCTGGATCCGCAATTTCACCGTTTTCGAGATACAGGGTGTCAAAGAAGATTTGATTTGTTTTGCTAACGATATATGAGGAACCATTTTTTGTTTAAATTTTATTGATTAACACAACTACAATATTTAACATGGTATGTTACAGTTTTTATAGTTTTATCTTGGCTTGATTAACGTGTGATGTATTGATGTGAACATGTTGATTAGCTAATATTAACGATAAGATGTGTATAAAAAAGCTGAGTTTTGTATATCAAAAGGTTCCTGAGATATTGTCAAAAAAAAATCTTTTTGACACACTGTATCTCGAAAGCGGTGCGTTTACGGACCCATGTTAGTAGGATTTTATTCTTTCTTAGCATGAGCCAAGAAATCAGACATTTCCTTTTCTGACACATATTTTAAAACCATCGTATATAAGATCTGGTAAATGGTTAAATCTGAATTAATACTTTTCGTCTATTTTATTTCCTAGAATACTTAAAAATGTCTCTATTTATATTATAGTGTTTATTAAATTAAATAAAAATAAGTATTATGTTAACTTGGTGCGTAGGCTTCCTCGGGTAGAATCGTAATAAACAGCTTGGTTTTCTGGTGGAATCCGCGTCTCGAAGGGGATGAAGTCCGACGTTTCGCTTCCACTACTGGAAGCATCTTCAAGGGTGTGATGCATCGTGATGGTTACTTGAAGCAACAAAAAGACATACTGACAACTGGAGAGAAGGACGGCGTATTTATAGTTGCTTTCTGGAGCGTAGATTATACCTAGATTCACCGGGAGTTTGTTCAGTCAGGGTTATCCTTTGTCGGGATGAAGCAATCGTATGTCCTTCAAACTAATACAAGTGCTTGCTTCGGTCAACAGGTATCACAACTGGAGATCGAGAAACAACCGGGAAATTTCAACAGAGAGGATGGAGTCACTCTTTCCCGGACCTGGAAACCGCTGGTTAGTACCTGTGCCAAGGAGAAAGCAAGAAGCGGCGCCGCGGTCACTTCTGGACTTCAAACATCACCCGCTCCACAAAGGAACGCCGACAAAGGCGACACCTGCCCGATTGCGTCATCCCGACAAAGGAGAACCCTGACTGAACAAACTCCCGGTGAATCTAGGTATAATCTACGCTCCAGAAAGCAACTATAAATCGCCGTCCTTTTCTCCAGTCGTCAGTATGTCTTGTTGTTTGCTTCGAGTAAACATCACGATGCACCACACCCCTGAAGATGCTTCCAGTAGTGGAAGCGAAACGTCGGACTTCATCCCCTTCGAGACGCGGATTCCACCGGAAAACCAAGCTGTTTATTAGTAAGTATTATGTTGTTAATATTACCTGCTCTTTAAGATGAATTCCTAAACAGTACAAAGTGAAAGAAACAGCTGCAGACACGGTATCATGGCCCTGAAATATAAACAAACATTACATTGATTCAATTCATTATTTATACATTGATACAGTATTTATGAGTATATCGGAGACATAAAAATGTCGTTCTTCAGAAAGATCGATGCAACGGAAGCGTGCGTCCGTTATGCTCGTAAGTTTGGAAGCAATAGTAGTTAATACGCGATAAAGTTGTTATTTGTTTAACTAGTTTGTTAACACTTTGCTGCACTCTAAATAAATGTTTGACCACAAGCCTCAGGCGAGTGCAGCAAAGATACTTTAAGCTCGAGTTGCACAAATATACAATAAAGTATGCAATACATTAAGTATACATAACTACTACCTCAGAGGAAGAAAGGAGTAGAGGGAACAATGCTATAGAAACTGGGTCTCAAAAAGTGGTTCATTATGTGATCCCCATATATTAGCGCTCCAAGCGAGCTCAATCCGAACTAAAGTGATCACGTGGTCACTGATCCCTTTCCTATTGGTCTATTCCTTAACGTTCCGTGCCCACAGACGTTTGTCAACAAACCCTTATCAGTAGCATTTATTTGATACCCCACTCAAAAAAGATTGCTATTGGTTATCTAGGAATTGTTACACGTTTATTAACGACGTTTCTACCTTTAGCTAATTAATAAGGTTAACAACAAACATTAAAGTACATTATTTATGAAGAAAACTGTATTAAAAATAAAAATATTGAATGTCGTAAGAAGATATCACTTATTGTAATCAGCTGATATCAGATAAATTTCAAGTTTTTATCGAGGTATCGATACTGTTTCACCAAACTGCCGCTTGGAGCGCTAACATATGGGGACCGCATAATGAACCACTTTTGAAATCGCATTGCTCCCTCTACCCCTTTCTTGCTCTGAGACTACTACAATAGTTACTACACCAGCTGCTCTGTTTATATCCAGTGTTGCCAACTTTTTTCAAGCTTACACGATGTAACCTGGCTGGTTGAGAGGCATATTAGCATATTATTTATGTTGGTAAGTTAAAACACTGCGGAAAAGTAAAATGTAGGATTCTGTTGTTATGCGTATACTATTTTGAGAGCAAGAATAGTTAGTTGCAGCAATTGAATCAATTACCTCAAACATAAAAGTGTTAACTTCTTCGCAGATATCTTCATCAGTGATTGCTTCAGGGTTACTTTGCTGCATCTCTAATAATGCGTCAATAAACACTCGTCTCCTTTTACCTTTGACAAATATATAATGGAAAATTAAACGAAAACTCTTATACACTCAAAATTTTAGTCTTGTTGCAATTGTTTATGTGACTAGAGATGTGTAAGAGGTATTTATTTTAATCGATCGGTTTGTAAAACAATAATTTGTTTTAGCACTTTAACAGTGATAATTAGGAACAAGCTGAAGTCGAATTATTAAACCAAGTTCGTTTAAAACTTAGAATAATACTATATATAGAAGGAGCATAGAATCGAAATCCTAAGCAATTACTGATAAGAGGCTGAAGCCAACTTTTGCCGAGAGGTTGTGTCCCTTAGACCAGGGGACCAACATAACAACACTTTTTTTTCATTTAAGCTGGAGAAGGTTGGCCACGCTTTAGTAACTATTCAAAGCCCGCTCACAAACGTCAAGAAAACAAGCCCTGCCATTGGTTATCGTTTAAGTTTTACTCTGACGTCATTTTTTTCAACTCGCCCGGCGTGATATAATAAAGATTATTTTTAGCATATTTCAAGCTAAAATAAGATAAAACACAACAAAAATATTACAATAAACTAAACTGACTATCAATAATTATAATTTAATACAAAAATTAAATTAAAAAACCGAAGACAAATAATTTTAGAGTTATGACGTCATAAATGACAAAAATGAATTTTTAGAACGCAGATAAGGATCACAACCAAAGTTGGTTTCAATATTATCAGTGACCCTCCTTCTATATATTTTCCCTATTCTAAGGTTTTAAATAACATTGTATTTGTCGGATTTATTGTTAATATTTTGCTCCATACAATCCCGCAATACACTCTTGAAAAGCGTGCTTGTAGTACAGGATTGGGTATAGAACTGATTAAAAGAATAATATCGATCAATCATCATTTACTGCTTGTACTGTTTTGCAATAATTCGAAATACATTTATAATTACATGCAAATCAGCATTGTACTGGATTTTTTTTTTTTTTTTGACTAATTAATTATTTTTATTATTTAACACTAGCCTACTCGTCGAACTTCGTTCTCTCTAATAAATATTAGTTAATATTAAAAAAAAAAAAAAAAAAAAAATTAGTAACATAGGAAATGTATAGCAGCTGCATTTAAAAACCCATATATAGTTTATTTTGTTTATTTGTAGTAAATATTGTTGCCTTATATGAAAAATTTATATTTCAATATGCTTTCCAATTAGTTTTCCATATGAGACAATGTAGGGAAGTAAAAACATAATATATAATTGTATCTACATAATTGCAAAATAGAATTGTAACTCTTAATAATTAAATTCCATTGATTGCCATCGATCCATTCCTCACAAATTATATTTCTCCCATCCTTCCCTACTCTTATCTATCCTGAGCTGCCCTGCTAGCCTGCTCCAAGTGCTTTCTCGTAGCAGGTCCTCATTTCCTTATCCTATACAGGGTGTTACCGACCTAAACCGAAAATTTGGTGAAACTAGATCCAAAATGGAGCAAAACTACACCAAGCTCACTTTTCTATCTCAATCCGTTGCCGAGGTATGATTTTTTAAAGAATTATTTTAAAAAACACGTTTTTTGCTAATAAAACCACAATTTTTCCACTTCAAGTAAATTATTTTTAACTTTTGACCATATTTTCGAAATCAGCGTTAAATTTCCTATAAAACTAAAGCATTTTTATTTTTGGGAATTATTAACTAAACACCGATATAACAGTTCAAAAGTTGAAAAATTAGAAAAAATAAAATTTCTGAATTTCTTTGAACGCTCACTATTATCCTAGAAAAACTCTTGAAGACTGTCAAATCTCACAAAAACTTCCTCATTTAATACTCTTTCGAACGGTATAAATAACATTGCGATTCCGTATCGATTTCATGGAGAAATTTAAGTTTGAATGCAAAAAAACGTCACCTTATGCAAGTAAACTTTTAGTTGGTGCCTACCAATATGCTTGGATGGAACGAGAAAAATCCTCAGCTATTTTTTAAAATGGAAATTTATTACATAAAACATTTGAATAAAAAACCAGTTTTTCATACGGACAATTAGATAAGGCATTTAGAGGTGGTTTAAAAGTGGATCAAAGTGGTTCTATTGCGAATGCAGGCTAATTACCCTTTTTCGGACCTACAAACCCAACCGTCACACGCATAGAAAAAATATCGCTGAGTGTTACTTTAAATAAGGACGGATTGCATCCCTTTTATTTCACAGCAGTGCAAGGTTTATAGGAAAATGAACCTGCTCATCGTATCGAATTTTGCAGGTGTTTGTTAAATACCGCTATGGAACAACCCATGAAAGGCCTGATCACAATATCACAGATAACACCCATACGTTGACTGTGAATCTAGTTTGGAATTATGAACTATGACGAGTCCTGTAAGGGTTTTCATGGGGCTAGTGGTGACGATTGTGTGTGTTGAACACACCCTCCCACATGAAAGTTGATTCATC
>KZ651709.1:44917-65441 GCA_001010745.2 Gerris buenoi
GTAATAATTATTTAATAAAATTAAAGATTTTACAGTATTAAAATTTACAGTATTTAAACAAAATCTTAAGTTATGAATGTTTGATTCAGCAATTGTAGTAAATATAATATTAAATATTTTTTTTTTAATTTCATTATATTGGCCACCATTTTGAAAGACCTTCTTAAAGACCTTTAAAACGATGTATAACACATTATGCTCACTAAAACTATTTTTTTAATCTGCCGCCATATTGGCCGCCATCTTGAAAATATAAAGTGCAAGCTTTTAGTGATTACATATTATTTTCCTACTCTTAAAGGCCTTTAAAATTATGTATAAAACATTATGCTCACTAAAAAAATTTTTTTTAGTCGTCCACCATATTGGCCGCCATTTTGAAAATATTTAGTGTAAGATTTTAAAAAACTATACAGTTGTCACAAATGATGAGATGCATCTTTGTGCCAAAAATTGTTGAAATCGGTCCATTTTTACTCCAGTTATCGTTGGACAAACAAACAAACACACAAATTTTTAAAATCCCAAGTCTCTGAAATAAAGAACTCACTGTGCTCGTTCAAATATATCAACTAAACCAGCTGTTCTGTTTACAGCCAGTGTTTCCTTTTTTTGCTTGATTCACCAAACCTGACCAAGCACTGTTATTATTTTTCATCATGACACACTCATCAAGTTTTATTCCTTTTTTTTTTAGATTGTCTATCTTTACTTTTTTTATGTTTTTGTTGGTAAAACCAAAAAAAGAAACCCATATAGTTTCGTTCCTGTGCCTGTCTGTCTCACTCACTGTCTGTCACTCTGTACGGTTCCAATAACTTTTGAACCAAAAGAGATAAAATCATGAAACTTTCCAGCATTAACGCGCAAACGGGAAAAATATAGCGAACTAAAAATTATGAGCGGTTCAAATTCAAAATGGCGGATAATTCACGTCCACGAATTTCTTTTTTTTTAAATTTTGAGTGTGGCATCAAATGAAAGGTATTAAAGAGTAAATAACATATATATACAACACTTGTGGTTAGTATTAAATTTACCACGCCATTATGTCAAAAAACATCAACATTTTGAATCCCCCCCCCAAAAAAAAACTATATTTCTGATGTTACTAAAAATATAAAAAAATATGCAAAATGTGCGGTCTGACGGGCCAAAGAAAAAAAAAGAAAAGGCAATTTGATCTGATTAACTTGGAACTTAACTGGAATCCAAGATGGCGGCTAATTCCTGTCACGGAAAACATTTTTTTTTTTAAATGTTGACTGAGGTATCAAATGAAAGGTATTGAAGAGTAGATTACAAATATACATATAAAACTTGGGAGTAGTGTTTTTTTCCGCGCCATTTTGTCAAAAAAACATCAAAACATTGCGTCCCCCCCCCCCATACTAATTTCATATTCAAAATACTAACGAAACCCTTTTTACATGAGACTTCAAGCCCAACCAATTTATTTAATTCTGTCTCTAGCTTTCATGCCATGTGTTTCCATGTTGCGATCACGGTCACGGCGTGACCGTGATCGGAGTCACGCCGTGACCGTGATCGGAGTCACGGCGTGACCGTGATCGGAGTCACGGCGTGACCGTGATCGAGGTCACGCCGTGACCGTGATCGGAGTCACGCCACGCGTAGTGTACGATAACTCCTCACCTATCAACTAGTGTATGTGATTTTCATTTTTATTTCGTAATTTTCCAATAGTCTTTATGATTTTTTTTTTTTCTCCAAGGTGTTGATAATTTTATTTTTTCGACCAGAATCTGTCTTTTTTAACATTGATATTTTTAATTATTACAATATTTTATAATCGGAATTATTATTTCTCTATAATATTTTATTTTTCTTAAAAATCCTAAAAACATGACATAAATTGTTAACCCTGGTTTGGATATAGTTGTAAAAATAGATTAGATAAGAAATATACTAAATACTTCTCACTAATAACTGGATTCATCGTAGTATCTGAAATTTTGTATTTAATAATATCAATATTTTACGAATTTTTTTCCATATTTTTAGATGTGAATACGTTAAAAAATAAGAAAAATTGAATTAATTTATTGCCCGATTCAGATAAAAAAAAATAGTATAAAAAACACATTATGACAAAATGTACAACAGTGTGTTAAATATATATAAAACAAATTATGTATAAATTATAATAATTAATATATAAATGTGTTATAATGCATAACAAATTATTTACACCGAATAATTGATTATACAATGTTTATTAAATATGTGTAACAAATTATATGTGTGTGAAGCTAAGCTTTCAGTTTCTACCGTGGTCATAATTATAATTGATCATAGGTATAATTGATTATTAAAATTATATTGTTTGTTATATGTAGGCAATTTAACCCTAGAACACTAACCATTCGTAAAAATTACGACTATCGTCCATTAAGAGTGAACTATCTTGGATCTGTAAAACACAGAGTCCCCACTCTTCTGCAGTGCTTTATTTACCTTCTTCTCGTTCCTACAAGCTTGCTTAAGTTCCGCCAGAAAAATCTTAGTGTTCGCTTTACACCCATTTTACTTGGAGCTAGTCGTAATAATTACGAAGGTTAGTGTTAAACGTAATTTTTTTTTAATTTGATTTATGAACAAAAAGTTCTAAAAACTACACTTTCATCGTTTTTTTCACGAGTAATTCGTAAGTAAATAATGATTTCTTAAGTCTGCATATTTTTTTGTGTTTAGTAAATTTGAATTACTGTACTTCAATTAGTCAGCACTAAATTATTATATCTTTACTACTCGAAATTACGTGAAAATTCGTTTTTTTTTAAATTTCTCTCCGCATTATATTTTATCTAGATAAAATGTACAATATATTTTCTATAGCGTCATGGATAATACAGTTAACATAAACTTTGACGAGATTTGGCGATTTATGCAGAAGAACTCAGGCAGTGACTTGGAGAGCGACGAGCACCACGTATAGAACTAGATGAGTTCTCAGAGGATGATGAAAATGACGATCCTGATATTGATCCCGATTTCGATCCTGTTGAAGAGGATGCGAGAATACGAGGATACGAGAATATTGAAGAATGTATTAGGAATGTATACTCGAATGTTGTTTTAAAATTCTTACTTTTCATTGACACTCAAAATATACTAGTTGATTTTGTATTATTCATATTTGTACTCTGACATAAAAATTATGCATAGTATTTTATAGCATAATGCTATTAATCATTAATAAATACATTATAATATTCAAATAAATTGAAATTAAACCATAAAAAAATTAAAACGTAGTAAAAAAAAAGTTCTAATACAATACTCGTAAAAATTACGAAGGTTAGTGTTAAACGCCTTAAAAGTATGGTTAGTATTCTAGGGTTAAAGATTCGTCTTTAGATTGTTACTCCCCAATGTTTTTTTTTAGAATATATATACTATAGAACTGAATAACTGTTAGAGAAAAGGATGTTCAGTCCAATTTACTTTCATAACAAAGGAATATCACACTTCTGTTTTTATAAGGGGAGTAACAGTCTAAAGAAGATCATTCCCCACACCTTATTCATATTGTTACCAAGTTACCTCTCGTTTTTTATAAGGGGAGTAACAATGTAAAGAATTAATAATACAAAGTTGTTTTAAATAAACAGTTACTACGTTCGCACATCGTTTTGAAAGCGTTTCGGATCCAATTTGTTTTAAAAACGATCCGCGTTCATACAACAAAAAATACAGGTGATCGAAGTATTTGTTTTCGATTTTTCATAACGGTGACGTCACGAGTAAAACCTTCTTTCTTGTTATCTAATATGTCCGCGAATTTTCACATTTTATTTTAAAAGTTGTTAAAAGTTTTTAATAGTTATTTATACACCTAGGGAGTAAAGTAAGCCATTATTCCCTGAGCGAAAAAGTAGATTCTTGAGGCGAAGCCGAAGGAATCATGTCCCTAAATCCCGAGGCGAAGCCGAAGGAATTAGACTTTTTAATTCCCGAGGCGTAGCCAAGGAAATAACGCTAATTAGCTCCCGAGGCGAAGCCGAGGGAGATAATTATCGAGAAGGGAATAATGGCACATTACTCACGAGGTACATACAATATTTTATCTCCAGTCGGAAGTACATACACATTTTCGTTCATTGCACAGTTTTTATATATTATTTCAATAAATAACAATAATTATTAACACTTTAAATAACAGATATTAGAGATTCAGTATTAAAAACAAATAAGAATTGGAATTTAACTCAAATAAAAGGTTACTTAGATTCAGGTTATAAACATAGATAAACATGGTCGTAAAAGCAGTGACGCCAACCTGATTTCAACATCATCATTACTTTTGTTAAGTTGTTAAGTTTTGTAAGTTGCAATCTTTACTTTTTCGCCCTACTTTACTTTTTCGCCCTACTTTACTTTTTCGCCCTACTTTACTTTTTCGCCCTACTTTTTACTTTTTCTCCCTACTTTTTGATTCAGGGATGAAAAGACCTGCTTTAGTCCCTCTAAACTAATTCAAAATCATAACTTTTTTACCCTACTGGAGATAAAGGTTCTTTATAGTACTAAATTTTGTTTAACAACGTTTTTGCAGTTTAAAAAAAGAAACGGGAGCTCACGAAAGTAAAGAACTTGAAAAGTGGAAAAGAGTAAAATAACCTGATATCTCGATCCCCTCCGCGACCTGTTCACACGAGCGTTTTGAATTTGATTCCCCGTTCCGATCACGTATTTTTGGTGGAGCAGATCTAAACCGATACGATACGTCGATCTCCGTTCACACAGCGTTTTGAACTAGCGGATCGTTTTCAAAACCGTTTTCAAAACGATGTGTGAACGTATAGTAAGTGTGTTCACGGATCGAGAGTGCACGTGGAGTGTAAATGACAAATGATTTTAGAATTGAAATTTGAGCTTTTGGGCATCAGCCAGGGCTGATCATTTACACCTCACGTGCACTATTAATCCGTGGGCACACTGTATAAACATAATATATATGTATACAATTTATAAAAATCACAGGGAAGTACTTGCTTCAAGCAAGTACTTTTTAGGGTTTCGATTATTTGGCGTATATCCGCCATTATTTGCTAAAATAACATTTTAGAATTCCCTTATCTCGACCTATACTCGTATGAAACTAAAAAAAAAATAACAACACAAACAAATTTAAATAGATCCCTCCAAAATTACAAATATTGTATAGTAAGGAGAGTAGAGTAGATATTGTTCCTGGTTCGATTCCTCGGGGGGTCATTATGTATTTTATCGGTAATAACAAAACCTTATATAATTTTATTCTGGCAATTTTCATCACCCTATTTAAATCAAAATCAAATTATAATTATTATTTACACTGGTAGACAGACAGAGAGGTATAAGCATAAATTATTTCATAATTTTAGATATAGCCGTTATAGGGTGGAACGGGGGGAGGATTTTTTTGGGGTAAAAATTTTGGCGCTAAAAACGCAATATTGGCGGTAAAAAGCTCGGTATGAATGGTGGGTCAATGAACCAAAGTACGACGGACAGACAGACACATAACTCTTGGAATTAGGTTACGAAACTCTAAATATGTGTAAATATATTATCAGGAATGTTTTGATTAATAAATAATCACAGACTTGAAAAATTTAACGAACTTTCGGGCTCCGAGAAAATACTATCTGAACTTTATGTTTTCGAGGTAGCTGAATCTGAATCTGAAGTCAAAATTCTCCTACACGTATAGATTTTTTTTTTTGGTTTGAAGATATTCAAACTCCAATATTTTTTATCCAATATTGTCCAAATTTTTTGGCGAAAAATTGGGTTGAAAACCCCCCAAAACCTCATTTTCCGGGAAAGCTGTACTTATAGAAAAATTTTCTTGATTCGGATTTAGCACACAAAAATACTTCAGGAAAGGACATTTTCATTCTAAAGTTTTTTGTTTTTTTCAGAAGAGTGTAATTATCAAAATTTCTAACAAACAAAGAAATTAAAATAGAATAAGGATAATTAGTATATAGCTTACCATCTTGCTTTAATGTTAAAAATGTAAACAGAATACCAAAAAGTGGATAACCAGTTCTTCCGTGAATTTTGCGTGCTAATCTAATAGTTCGTAACGACGGTATCTCATGTAAAAAAAGAAATAAAATCAATCCTATAACAATTAATATTATTAAAGGCCAACTCATCATATTATGTTCTTTTCTACTTAAATTTTAATAATTAATAAATTAATTAATCTATAAATTATTATAATATATGAACTGACATTGATTCTAGTTGGTATAAGACTAAACTATAGTATCAAAGATTTTAATAAAAAAACATCAAATTTTTAAAATAATAAATCTCTTATCACTAATAAAATTGGATGTGTTATCTAATTTGTTATTAGTTTTTATTGCTGATACAAAAATTAATTGAGTAAAAAATGTGTGACTGCGTTCCATTAATGGTTTTTAATTTAAATAATTTGCAACAACCATTGTGCACGGCGTTTGATAATGTTGCGCATTGATAATTTTGCTGCACTGATAAGCTTTCATTGAGTGCAAAGTGCAACATTATCTCTAAATTTAGAAAGAGAGTTTATAAATTCTTATGGGCATCAATAATTTTTTTTTCGTTTTTACAAATTTCAAATCTATCTACAATATTGTTATTTCATCGGAGAGTTAAAAATAAATTCATTTTATCAACGCCATATCGCTTGCGAAAAACATGTATAATTTCTGCCCACAACCAAACCTCGATTATTGTTGGTAATAGTACATTACGCGTCGAGCGTGGAAAGTAGGATTTTGCATGCGAGCGTGGAGTTTACACCCGAGCGATAGCGAGAGTAGTAAAACCACACGAGCAATGCAAAATGCCGTTTTCGCACGAGTTGCGTGCCGTACTTTATCTACGATTGTTAGATTTTAATAATAAATGCAGACAAAAAATAATAAACTTCCTGTATGTAAGCTCGTATTTCAGATTTCTTTTTTGATAAAGATAACATCAATTCGTTAGTTGTATTTTGTGCCGAATTAATTATTTTGGAAGGCGTATTATTCTCTTCATATTCTTCTTTATCACTTAAATCACTCATTGATTTTCACAAAAAAAAAACTCTATACAAACATTTATTTTTATTTTAAATCAAATTATAATTACTATTTACAATAGGGAGACAGTCAGAGAAAAATAGACCTCTGCGCTTTTTCTCTGACTGTCTCCCTTTGTAAATAGTAATTATACTTTGATTGAAATTAAAATTTAAACGTTCCGTAGTATGAGTACTACCAAAAACTTAAAAATTGCATTTATGTTTATTAAATAAACATCAAACTAGTTATGTTAAATGTAAACAAACTCGCTAATCGTGTGTAAAGTTGATCATTCTTCTTCTTTACGTCACTAGAGTGGATAAAAGAGGAATTCTTCTTCTTTACGTCATTAGAGTGGAAAAAAGAGGAATTGTTCAAAACAATGTGACACGCATGCGCAATTAATACAGGTGTGCAAAGAATCACTTTCTACGAATCTAAACAGAGATGTAATGTTTATATTACGTATCAATCGTAGATAAAATTGTTTTTAGTACAATGCAGTTTATTTTAAAATTATCTTTGTTAATTTTTAACTTTTTTATAAAATNCTTTCCTAAAAGTTCTAGCATATCTTGTGGAACTTTCCTAAAAGTTCTAGCATATCTTGTGGAACTTTCCTAAAAGTTCTAGCATATCTTGTGGAACTTTCCTAAAAGTTCTAGCATATCTTGTGGAACTTTCCTAAAAGTTCTAGCATATCTTGTGGAACTTTCCTAAAAGTTCTAGCATATCTTGTGGAACTTTCCTAAAAGTTCTAGCATATCTTGTGGAACTTTCCTAAAAGTTCTAGCATATCTTGTGGAACTTTCCTAAAAGTTCTAGCATATCTTGTGGAACTTTCCTAAAAGTTCTAGCATATCTTGTGGAACTTTCCTAAAAGTTCTAGCATATCTTGTGGAACTTTCCTAAAAGTTCTAGCATATCTTGTGGAACTTTCCTAAAAGTTCTAGCATATCTTGTGGAACTTTCCTAAAAGTTCTAGCATATCTTGTGGAACTTTCCTAAAAGTTCTAGCATATCTTGTGGAACTTTCCTAAAAGTTCTAGCATATCTTGTGGAACTTTCCTAAAAGTTCTAGCATATCTTGTGGAACTTTCCTAAAAGTTCTAGCATATCTTGTGGAACTTTCCTAAAAGTTCTAGCATATCTTGTGGAACTTTCCTAAAAGTTCTAGCATATCTTGTGGAACTTTCCTAAAAGTTCTAGCATATCTTGTGGAACTTTCCTAAAAGTTCTAGCATATCTTGTGGAACTTTCCTAAAAGTTCTAGCATATCTTGTGGAACTTTCCTAAAAGTTCTAGCATATCTTGTGGAACTTTCCTAAAAGTTCTAGCATATATTGTGGAACTTTCGTAAAAGTTCTAGCGTATATTGTGAAACTTTCCTAAAAGCTCTAACATATCTTGTGGAACTTTCCTAAAAGTTCTAGCATATATTGTGAAACTTCCCCAAAAGCTGGATAGATCATATAATGGCACAAAAGATTGAAAAGTAAATGTATCATGATCTGATTCATTGTGAAGTTATAATAGGGATTTGAGATGTTATCATAAGTGTAAAAATAGGCCTAAAAACACTATAAAATCGTTAAATTAAGAACAAGAAAGAAATCTGGTCCATATGTTGTATTACGCTTCTTGAATAATACACTAAAAGTCCTCTAAAACTAAAGCTTTGCTACTAGCATTAGTGCTAGTGGCTAATTATTAATACTAGCTATAGTGTTGTAGTGTGTAGTTTTATAATATTATTATATTGTTCATAATATTATAATATTATGTAGTTTTATATATTATTTTTGATAAAATGGCGCCGAAAATTAAACACTATCCCTGTGTTATATATAGTTGTAATCTATTCTTCAATACCTTTCATTTGATACCTCACTCAAAATTTTAAAAAAATATTTTTTTCTCGCGATGTGAATTATCCGCCATTTTGAATCTTTATTATTTTGAGCTCTCTATATTTTTCCTGTGTGCGCGTCAAAACGATCTTTAATACTGGTAAGTTTCACGCTTTTATCTCTTTTGGTTCAAAAGTTATTGGAACCGTACAGAGTGAACAGACAGACACAGGAACGAAACTATAAGGGTTTCTTTTTTTTGGTTTTACCAACGAAACCCTAAAAATGAAATGAAATAAAACTACCTCATTTCAATTTGCTATATTTCATTCCACATTGGAACATTATCAAACCATATAGAAAGATTGAAAACTTTTCATTTGTCAATAAAATTGGTTAAAACAGTCAAAAATTATTACTAAAACAAGTATAACGTCAATATAATCTGAGGAGCGAGTCACTTTACTCACTGGGATTTGTTCCATGACTGGAACAAATCCTGAAAATATTATTCTATCTATATTATATAAGTAGAGTAAATAATCTTACACTATTAAAGAACGCAATAATCATTCTAAGGTTTATACTTCCCAAGAAACTGGCCATCAAAACTCTAGTGAATTTTAAATTTGTTTATTTCTTTAAAATATGCTTCTTTTTAATTTTAACTTTTTACTTTTTCCCCAAAAAAGTTATTTAATGCTACAATACTGTTGAGATACTAAAATGATTGTAAGGGTACACTCTTATGTGTTGCTGGTAGGGTATAATGGTAATAAATAAAGGGGCTCGTCTCCGTGACCAATATAACCATCATAAATAGGTATTCATATGTTGTGTTACTCTTCTTGAAAAATACACTAAAAGTCCTCTGAAACTAAAGCTTTGCTACTAGCACTAGTGCTAGTGGCTAATTATTAATACTAGCTATAGTGGCTAATTTAAGATTTTTTTTCCGAGCTTACCGAAGGTAACGGAAGCTATGTGATCGTTCTGAAGAACGAAAGTTTTTTTTTTAGGTCTCAGACTTAAAACATTCCAAGACAGATATCAAGAGATCATTTTTGGATCCATATGATAAGTCTGAAGAAATTGTTTATCTCCGATTTTAAAAATTCCGAAACAGAAATCCGTTTCAGAACATAAAGACATTTTTGGTCCGTGTCTGTCTAGTGGTCTATCTTTTTGGTATTGTCACTAATTTTTTGCGTTCCAATTTATTTAAAAAACTGCTTGTCCGATTTTAATAAAATGTGGATAATCTTTTATATAATCGAGTAGTGTCCCAACAACGAAAACGACAACCACTCACCTCTAAATGATTTATAACGTTAAAAGTTGATGCGCCATAAGCTGGGATTGAACCAGTGACCTCCAGTTCAATAAGCGAAAGCTCTTTCACTGAGCTATGAATGTCACTGACTTTTAAGGCCTAAACCTTTCTATTTAAACAGTATATTATTTTAAACCTTCCTATAAACAGTATATTATATGAAGTATAATTGGACAGCGCGAGACTCATTCATTATAAAAATAACTAATTATGTCTCAGCTCTTTTTTTTTTAATGAAATTAATAAGAAATAACTAGACCTCACGTGGCTCTTTCTGTTTAAGTATAACTGGACATCGCGAGACTCATCATTATAAATATAACTAAATATGTTTCAGCTCTTTTTCTTTGAATGAAATTAATAAGAAATAACTAGACATCACGTGGCTCTTTCTGTTTATGAATAATTGGACAAAGCGAGACTCATTTATTTTAAATAAAACTAATTATCTCACCTATTTTTTTCAACTATATTTATTCTGCCCGTTACCACGGGCCTAACGGCTAGTAGGTTATAATTAATTAGCCTATTAATTGTCTCATATTCGTTTCAATTTTCCCTGCCCATTTGTTCCTCTTGCACATGAGCACAAACATCCCTTTGTTTAAACCTACATCTTCAAAAGTATCAATCTGATTTTTAAGAAATTTCAATTGTTTGTCAATGATAGCCCCAGTTTTAATTTCAGATTTTTTTGCAAATTAAATTGGCTAATTGACACTATAATTTATGTAAAAAAATCAATATTATACTTAAAGATTTCAAAATATGGGAAACTTAAAATAAATTTGACACTAATAGGTTATAAATGCATGAAATAATTAAAATATGTGCTATAGGACGCGAGGAAGCTGTCTAATAAGCAGTCTATTACTCTATTTTACTTGTAATTCCAACATGTTTTCTAGACCACAATAAAATAAAAATAAAAAATATCTACGATGGATACGTAATATAAACATTGTATCTCTGTTTAGATTCGTAGAAAGTGATTCTTTACACGCCTGTATTAATTGAGCATGCGTGTCTCATAGTTTTGAACAATTCCTCTTTTTTTCCACTCTTGTGACGAAAAGAAGAATTCTTCAACTTTACACACGATTAGCGAGTTTGTTAACATTTAACATAACTAATTTGATTATTTAATAAAAATAAATTTTTGTATTGAGTTTTTTGTGAAAATCAATGAGTGATTTAAGTGATTATGACGAATATGAGGATAATAGATAATAATACACCTTCCGAAATAATTAATTCGGCACAAAATACAACTAACGAATTGATGTCATCTTTATCAAAAGATAAATACGAGCTTACACACAGGAAGTTTATTATTTTTTTATGCATTTATTATTAAAATCTAACAATCGTAGATAAAGTATGGTACACAACTCGTGCGAAAACGGCATTTTGCATTGCTCGGGTGGTTTTACTACCCTCGCTGTCTTTGCTTGGGTGCAAACTCCACACTCGCATGCAAAATGCTACTTTCCACACTCGACGCTTAATGTACTATTACATATGTAGTTAGTTTTCACCATGAAGGAGTGGTTAAATTGAAAATATTACACATATCTATTTAGGTTGTCCCCTTTACTTAATTGTGAATTTTCTTCTCTTTTGTGTCAATGGGGGTTTGTAATTAAAAATGAAATAAAATAAAACTACCTCATTTCAATGGCTATATTTCATTCCACATTGGAACATTATCAAACCATATAGAAAGATTGAATACTTTTCATTTGTCAATAAAATTGGTTAAAAATGTAAAAAATTATTACTAAAACAAGTATAACGTCAATATAATCTGAGGAGCGAGTCACTTCACTCACTGGGATTTGTTCCATGACTGGAACAAATCCTGAAAATATTATTCTATCTATATATATAAGTAGTATTATAGTCGTCCAACAACTAGTTCAAAATCTCTAGAATATAATTTCCCCATTCTATTGCTTTTCATCGACTTTGAAAAAGCCTTCGATAGCATTTATCATGAGGATATTATACTAGCCCTAAAAAGAAGTAATATCGAAGAGCCATACATAAATATTATACATGAAATAAATAAAAAGGCAGAAGTACACATGAAGGTTGGAAAGGAAAACAAATGTATCAAACCGATGAAAGGTACTAGACAGGGAGATGTCCCGTCTGCGAAAATATTTAGCGCTACGTTAGAAGAAGCCTTTATGAGACTAGAGTGGGAAAATTACGGTGTAAACATCAACGGAGAGAGATTAAACTGCTTAAAATTTGCTGATGATGTTGTTTTAATCGGAAAAAGTAAACAAGAAATAGAATGCATGCTACAAGATTTAGANCTCATTTCAATTTGCTATATTTCATTCCACATTGGAACATTATCAAACCATATAGAAAGATTGAAAACTTTTCATTTGTCAATAAAATTGGTTAAAACAGTCAAAAATTATTACTAAAACAAGTATAACGTCAATATAATCTGAGGAGCGAGTCACTTTACTCACTGGGATTTGTTCCATGACTGGAACAAATCCTGAAAATATTATTCTATCTATATTATATAAGTAGAGTAAATAATCTTACACTATTAAAGAACGCAATAATCATTCTAAGGTTTATACTTCCCAAGAAACTGGCCATCAAAACTCTAGTGAATTTTAAATTTGTTTATTTCTTTAAAATATGCTTCTTTTTAATTTTAACTTTTTACTTTTTCCCCAAAAAAGTTATTTAATGCTACAATACTGTTGAGATACTAAAATGATTGTAAGGGTACACTCTTATGTGTTGCTGGTAGGGTATAATGGTAATAAATAAAGGGGCTCGTCTCCGTGACCAATATAACCATAAAAAATAGGTATTCAAATGAGGTATTTATTCAAATAATTGATTATATGCTGTTTACTTTATAAAATTTAAAGTGATTAATTTCAATTGTGACATTGTGCATTTATGAAAAAATTCAAAGAAAAATAATATAGATCGTTAACGTTTAAACTTTACAAGGACTACTTATTTAAAATATCTGTCAAACGTAAAACTTGTTCTTAATAATTGAGGGATTGTGACTGCTTATCTCATAGCAATCCCTTTAATTCCCTCGTGTTTACTTTCTCATATACATGTAGTAGCATAAGTAAAGAGAAAAGGTGACGGCACAAATATTCTATTTTAAGAGTTTGATAAATTTTTACTTGACAATTCAATTTAATTTTGAATATGTATTGTTTAAGTAACATACAAAATAAATGATAGTATGTATAGATTTATCAATTTCTTAATTTCCGATTTGTATTGGTAACACTGCTCTAGATAAAACTATTTTAATGCGTTAGGCGCATTTTCCGAGAAAAATAGGCGAATAGGAGAAATTTCAGACTTCAGAATCGGATTCAGCACGCAACAAAACTTTTAAAGAATACAGTTTTATTTTGCAGGTGTTGTCTACTGACTAAGTTACTTAACTTAGTTTTACTATTTTTACTGACTAAGTTATTTATCTTAGTCTTAATGTTGTTTACTGATAATCCAATCATGCTCGAAATTCACTTAATTTTGCTGTATAAAGTTTTTATCTCCTTTAAGATCTGGTTGCTATGACTAGGTAATCAGCAAGGGCGACATTTTATGTGAGACTAAATAACAAATATTTCCTGCTCCTGCTGCCTGCTACCACTTTTTTTTTTTTTTTTTTTTTTTTTTAAATGAATCTTTATAAACTACTTAATTTGACTTAAATTAATATGTCAACGATTTTTTTTTTAATTCGGCTAATCTTAAACATTGATCAACAACCCATTCAAAATTTCCCCCGATATCATTTAACGATCTTAAATTGAAGCTTTTATCTCGATCATTTTATTTTAATTAACTTTTAAAATTAACACATTTACGTTTTTTTTTAGCAATCTTATCTTTAAAATCCGCGTTTACAAAAATTAGTTATCATGTTTATATTTTTAGGAAGTTTCTTCTTTTTAAACATAATATTTGTATCAATCAAATAAAAATTTCGTTGAGTGTTTATAAATTTAATACGCTTTTGAAATTATAAATATACATATTAATATAAATTAGATTTTTATAGGCAAAAAAAATTTAAAATTCAAAAACACGATTTTGAAGTTTTTGGTTAGAGAAAGTATTAATTTTATTTAATAAAAATGAGTTGAATTTAAAACAAGATTTTTACTTCTTAATAATTATATGTGGCATCCTCGTCCTTAAATGCATTATAATTTAGAGTAGGAAAAACTTCAACTTTTTTCAACCAAAACTTATCATTAGGATCAATTTTCAGAAAAAAATTAAATTTTTTTAAATGAGATATTTTGTTTCTCGCCTCAGTTTTTAATTAATCGTTCCTGTTTACCACTTTTTAGGGTTTTGAAGATACTTCTCAAAATATAAGCAGGTTTCTTGGAAATGGAAAAAGTTCTGACGAAATGGCTTTAAAGAGACGGAGAGAGGCAGGGTTCGATTCCCCGCCAAGGAGAAGTTATTTTTATGATAAATTCAATGAAATGTTGTGTCATCAGTCATCAGTCATCATATGTTAGTTTTTGGACGTAATACCTTATGGAACGTTTCAGCTTGAAGTGTTTAAGATCGCTGATGATTTTCACTATCCTGAGTACGATCTTTTTTAGTAATCCAATAATAATAAAGTTGATGGTAGTTTGTCACTTAATATGTGAAAACTTTGATTTGGAGTAATATTTGACCAATTAACCTATTAAGTGACAAACCACCGTCAAGTTGATTAGTGGTTTACTAACAAAGTTCGTTCTCAGGATCATGAAAATCATATTGTCCACCAAAAAAGGCGTGACGTGGTCCCTCTTCACCGGTTTGTCATTTTCAAATACCTATTGCCAAGATATCCTGTTCATATCCTACAAACTTAGCTGACCGCTTACTCTTATAAGGCACCAAAAGATCCGAGCTTTCCGAAGGTAACGGAAGCATTGTGTTCACTTTTGAGAACGAAAAAGTTTTATGCCTCCGATTTTAAAAACTCCAAGACAGAAATCCGTTTCAGACATCAGGGATCATTTTTGGTCTCGTGACTGTATGTCTGTCTGTCGGTCTGTGTTTCCGCGAAATTTGAAACGTCCGACGATAACGTGAGTAATTCTTGACCGAATTAAATGAAATTTGGTAGACATGTAAATTTTACCAATGCCCAGGACGAGTTCGTTGGACAACGTTATCCGTCCAAGCGTTCACGCAGAACGCTCATGTAAACGTGAACTTCAAATTTAAAATTGAAATTTTAGGCCGGGAAAAAAATTAAACTTCATCTATTCAATGAGACAAACATTTTTTTCAAATACAATTTTTTAGTAAAACCAACGACACCCCTATGAAGTGTTAAAGATCGCTAAAACTATAAATAGTTTTTAGACAATAAACAATATAACAATAAAGTAATATAACAATAATGTTATTGTTAATATAACAATAAAGTAATATAACAATAATGTTATTGTTAATATAACAATAAAGTGCATGATAGGATGCGAGGAAGGTATGTGCCACACTAATTGGCAGTCTATTTTCAATTGTAAATTATGAATACCAGCAACACATTCAAGTAACGTTGGTTTAGCATGATATTTATTTTGCAGGCACATAGTATATCGATAAATTTATATTTGAGTTATTAAAGTATGTGAAGAATGAGTTTGCCCCCAACATTGAACAGCAATTTCTTTTAAAGATTTATTTACTTTTCTTTCAAAACTTTTGCCATTTAAAGGTTGATATGAACATTTTAAATTTATTAATAAATAATTTATAATTGACCTGTTTAGACAACAGTAATTCATTTAAAATAATTAATTTTATTATTGATAATAATTGGGTCTTAAGGAAAAAATTGAAAGCTCACTTTTGCAATATTTTGACCCATATTTGGGTCACATTTAAGCTGAAAACCACATTTATTGTCAGTAACTCCAGTAAATTTTTGTAACATTTTTTGTCTCTTTGTTAAATATTGTAACATATTAACACAATTTAATTGCTGTCAATATTTACCTGACTAGATATTAAATTTGTTATATTTTGTAACATATTAACATAATTTAATTGCTTTCAATATCTACCTGACTAGAACATTACTAAGTTTGGCACTTCTTTAGATTGTTACTCCCCTTATAAAAACAGGAGTGTGATATTCCTTCGTCCCAAAGTGTATATTGGACTAAACATCATTTTGTCTTAATAGTTATTTAGTCAAAGTCAGTTATATTCTAAAAAAGCAAAGGGGAGTAACAATCTAAAGAAATACCACTAGTCTATCCTGTCTTTGCTAAAAAAAAATGCATTCTAACATAGGTGGTTATTTATTTAATTTAAAACTTTAAATTAATAAATGTATAGCTTAAATATTTTACTGATAGTGCAGGAGATAGCGTGCAAAAGTGTCTGACTAACATCATGCTAGAATTTTGTGTATAAGTAAATGTTTTGGTGCCTTTTAAGAATATGTGGTCGGCTAAGTTAGTCTGAGGGCATAGCTTGGCAATAGGCATTTGTAAAAAATCACAGGGAAGTACTTAGTCCAAGTACTTTTCAGGACTTAGTCCAAGTACTTTTTAGGGTTTTGTAGATGAGTAAGCATACCCATTATGTAAATTATGATTTCTTGTCTTCAATCTAAAAGTCCCGGGTTCGATCCCCCGGGGGGTCACAATGTTTTTTATCAGTAATAAACCAATAAGGAACGCAAAATTTAAAAAAGCAAATATATATTTGTGTCCTACTCTTCAGCAGCTTTCATTTGATACCCAACTAAAAAATTTAAAAAAATAAAATTTTGGGCAAATTTTAAATTTTCGCGCCTAAAATTGGCAATTTTTGAAAATTTAGGATGAACTCCCGGAATTTTCATCGCGCCATAATAAGGTATTAGCATGAATTATTTCGAAATTTTAGCACCAGCCGATCTATAGTGGTTGGGGGGGGGGAATTTTTTTTGGGTATATTTTGATTTTTTTAACCTATAAGGAATGCAAAATTTAAAAATGTATTTAGATATTTGTTACCTACTATTCAGGAGCTTTCATTTGATACCCAACTCAAAATTTAAAAAAAATAAAATTTTGGGCAAATTTTAAATTTTCGCGCCTAAAATTGGCAATTTTTAAAATTTTTCGATGCACTCCCGGAATTTACATCACCCCACAATAGGGTATTAGTATGAATTATTTTGAAATTTTACATCCAGCCGTTATATGGTAGTTGAGGGGGGGGCAATTTTGGGTGTATTTTGATTTATTTGACCAATAAGGAAAGCGAAATTTAAAAATTTATTCATATATTCGTAATCTGCTATTCAGCAGCTTTCATTTGATACCCCACTCAAAAATTTAAAAAAATCTAAATTTTTGACTTTACCGCATTTTTTCGAATTGCGCATGCGCATATTAAATTTTTAACTTTTGTGTATATGTCCTGTGTTTGGGCCCGGAAGTTACGCCAGTGTTTCAAATTTCAGCATTTTAGCTTAAATGGTTCAGGCGCTATGAGCCAAAGAGCGACGGACAGACAGACACATCACCCTCGGCATAAGGGTTTTGAGAAGTATCTACAAAACCCTAAAAACAAAACGGTGGAGAGCAGCCATGTCCTGCTCTTTTTGGTGGACAATGTGATTTTCATGATCCTGAGTACAAACTTAGTTAGTAGCCCTATAATCAAGTTGATGATAGTTTGTCACTTAATAGGTTAGTTAGTCAAATATTACTCGAAATCGATGTCAGTGTGTCCATGAAAATCACATTGTCCACCATAAAGGACGGGACATGGCCGCTCTCCATAGGTTTGTTTTTTTTCAAATGCCTATTGCCAAGCTATGTCCCGCAGACAAACTTAGCCCACCGTATATCCTTAAAAGGCACCATAACATTTACTAGTATACGAAATTCTAGCTTGATGTTAGTCAGACACTTTTTTGCACGCTATCTCCTGGACTATGAGCAATCATGCATATTAAATACATCTTAATAGGTATTTATTAAGAAAAATATTTTTATCTACGATTGATACGTAATATAAACATTGTATCTCTGTTTAGATTCGTAGAAAGTAATTCTTTTCACACCTGTATTAATTGCGCATAGTTTTAAAGAATTCCTCTTTTTTTCCACTCTAGTGACGAAATGAAGAAGAATTCTTCAACTTTACGCACCATTTGCGAGTTTGTTTACATTTAACATAACTAATTTGATGTTTATTTAATAAAAGTAACTGTTTGTATCGAGTTTTTTTTGTGAAAATCAATGAGTGATTTAAGTGATTATGAAGAATATGAGGAGAATAATACGCCTTCCGAAATAATTAATTCGGCACAAAGTACAACTAATGAATTGATGTCATCTTTATCAAAACACAAATACGAGCTTAAATACAGGAAGTTTAATATTTGTTCTGTATTTATTATTAAAATCTAACAATCGTAGATAAAGTACGGTACGCAACTCGTGCGAAAACGGCATTTTGCATTGCTCGTGTGGTTTTACTACCCTCGCTGTCGCTCAGGTGTAAACTCCACACTCGCATGCAAAATGCTACTTTCCACACTCGACGCGTAATATACTATAGTGAAGAGTAATTACGAATTAAAATTGTTTGTCTATGAATAATATGGACAAACATTTATACCCCGGCGCAGGAGCTTGTTTTTCTCTGTCTGTTTCCCGTAGTTAATAATAATTATAATTTGATTTAAATTAAAATTTAATCTTTCTGTAGTATAAATACTACCAAAATCGTAAAAATGAACAAACATTTATATTGACTCAATTTAAAAGAATTTGATTCTATTTTTATCATCAAAGAAATGTCTTTTAAACTTAATTTAAACCAATTTTTCTTCATTTGTATGTATTAGTATGATAGTTAAATTCTTAGTCATCGATATAGTTTAAGGCGTAATCACAGTTAAGTTTGATTTTTGTCCTGTTATGGTAAAATTGTGTGTGTTGATTCAATAAAGCTATGAATAATTTACGACTGGAAATATAATTAATTTACCTCAAAAAACTATTTTAGTTCTTAAGGAAAACAAGATGACGTTGGTTTATAGCACTTTATTATCCAAACTTACAATAAAAACGCAATTTGACACAAAGAAGTCATATCAACTGGGTTTTCCTTATTTTTATATAACGAGGAAATTGGCTTCGAAAATTACTGATTGAGGTATTTCTGTTGTTTCTTTTTACTACGTTTTCATTAGCTTGCTTTCTTGTTAGTTTGTTTGTTTGTTTGTGCAGTACAAATCTTTACGTTTTTATTAGCTTGCTTTCTTTTTTGTTTGTTTGTTTTGATCGTTGATTTGTAATGGACAAATATCTTGAAATCGACTTTTAACTAGCATCCCGAGTTAGCTAGACATTTGAAACTTTTTAGAATAGCTCAGAAAACGATGACAATCCATTATTTTAATACTTATAGCCATATTTCATCAGAATTTAATTCTTTATCAGTCATTTTTTGCTACATGGAAAGTTAGTTCGGAAAAAATCCGAAAGTTATTTTATTTGTTTTGACATGACCCTTTTACGAACTTCATTTTGACAGGTTTCAAATTTATGATTCATGACAAAAAATTTAAAAACGTTGTATATAATAATTTCTTTTGTCTGAGACTATGATAAAACATAAATAAATTAAAATGTATATTTATCTTGTAATTATCATGCTTATAAAAATCTATTAATATCCAATTCATTTAATTTCTCCCCGTTTTTTAAATTTGTTTTGATAATTGATGTTTCACGTGAATAAAAATATCAATTTAGCAACATGAAGAAAACGAATAAATTGATCTGGGTCTAACTTCAGGCTACTTTTGACAAACCACCCAAATTTCATAAAAATCAGATGAGTATTTTTTTAAAAAAAATAGGTGAAATAAATGTATGTTTGAGCGCATGTGGAAGAGAAACAATAGGGTGCAGAAGGTTGAAACTTATATGGGACCAACAATGAGCTAATTATGACCTACTATACAAATTTCATTAAAATCGGATAAGGAGTTTTTAAGAAATGTTGGATTCGCACAAAATTGAGTGTAATACCGACAGACTGACCGACTCTAACCACCTCTAACCATCTCTAACCACCTCTAACCATCCTAACCACCTCTAATCACCTCTAACCACCTCTAACCATCTCTAACCATCTCAAACCACCTCTTACCATCTCTAACCACCTCTAACCATCCTAACCACCTCTAATCACCTCTAACCACCTCTAACCATCTCTAACCA
>KZ651709.1:74225-88326 GCA_001010745.2 Gerris buenoi
AAGATAACAAACGAGGGCCAATGGCACACTCAAGATTGAAATTCACTTAAGTTTTAACAGGTCGTGGCGATTTGAAAGTAAAGTAAAGCGTTGTTGTTGTAGATAAGGCAAGAAGTTATAATCATAGAGTTAAATAACAAGATCTATGCCATAATAATATTTTACTGATTTATTAGTATGTCAATTATATTTATATTATCCAATTACTCAAAATTAAGAATATCATGTCTCAATCTAGATAATTAAATAGAATTGAGGACAGGAATATTATATTCGTAGCCACAATTTGATAACATGGAAGTAATACATTGTTATGCAGTTCAAGTACAATATTTTAACACTAAAGTAGTATAGTTCGAAGTTAATTATAATAAAATATATATATATATATATACATATAATTTGAGATTAAAAATTTATTTGTAGTGGGATTAGTTTAATAGAATTTAGATATTTCTTGAATTATAAATAAATTTTATATCGAAATTATATTCATGCATTTGTTGCGTCTTGTGTCACATTATAGCTTAAATATAGCTTTTGTGTTTTTTATACGCAATTCACGTCTTTTGCCTCTTTTTTATTACATAGCATAATATTATATAAAATACATATTATGTGTGTGTTGAAAAAAAAATGACAAATTTGTTAAGAATAAATTTTATAAATAGTAAAAGTAAAATGGTATAGAAAAATATGTGAACAAAAAAAAACTTTTTTCTGAGATAGAAAAAGGGCTAAAAAAAAAGCTTAAAAAGGGCTATTTTTGGGGTAATAAGCCCTAATGTATATTTATGAATTTATAATAAGAATAGATGGTACATCATTTTTATTCAAGTGACTAATTGTTGAGGAATAAATAATTTTTGATGAAAATTAGATTTTAATTATAATTTATTGTGGATGAGGGACGACCTTTATAAATCTAAATATTGTTGTTTTTTTTCCTTTTGTTAAACGTATTTGACTAAAGGATTGACAAGAAATAGAATTATGTTTTGTAGAACTTATATGGGATTTCCTTTACATTAAGGACACTAAATATGTACCCAGAGTTTAGAGTACTTACTGTAGTTAGTACAAATATTTTGCACTTATAAATGATTTCATAGTACGAATAAATAAGATGTATAAGGCGTGCTTAACGTAAGTGCGTGAGGCGATAATCGCCGGTTTCTGTACGATTAAGTTTAAATATTAAGAGTAATAGTTGCATATTCTTTTTCTACACTTCAAGACCTTTAATTTGATGTATAACATGCCACTGGTAACTAAAAACTTTTTTTTTAGTCACCCGCCATATTGGCCGGGCCGCCATCTTGGAAATATTAAGTGTAAAAACTCCAATTTGTCCAGTTGTCTAAAATGCCGAGATGTACCTGTGTGCCAAATTTCATGTTTCTAGCTATAGTAGTTTATAAATTGAAACAAGCCAACGGACAGACAGACAGAACCGTTATATAAGGTTTCTATTTTTACTTTGTACAGAAACCTATAATAAAAGTAGAATAAAACGGTTATTTAGGACAAATTGGCTAAACGAAGCACGTGCCGTGGGGGCAGTAGACAGTTTTGTGTTGAAATAGAATACTGCCCTGGATTAAAATTGATTGAGTCAATATTATTAGACTAGGGGGCGTAAGATGATGCCTCTACTGTTGCTATTATGCATTCTAAAATACACCTTAACAGACTGCGCCAATTAGAGTGATACATAGCTTCATCACTTCCCATTTTATTTATACTTAAATTATTATATACTTTTACAACCTATTATTGTCAACTTTATTTAATTCCCCCTTTTTTTTTTTTTTTTTTTTTTTTTTTTTTTTTTTAACTACAATTTTATTTTATTTTAATTTATTGTTGTTAATCTAGAAGAGATTGCCGACGAGCTACTATTCCATCAATCTATTTTATTTTAAATATTAATTTTAAGTAGACAAAATTTATTAGTCTTAAGTTTTTACTCTGTACCGAATTTTCTATGAATAAAAAAAACTATCTTGTTTGTTTCCACGAAATCATCTTGATGTAAGATTCGCCTAATGAAAGATTTGTTGCAAAAGTTTTTTTTTGCAACAAAATTTAAAATTCATTTACTGATTGTCTGATGTTTTTTATTCTGTATTTATTTTTCTGCGTGTNACGCCTGGAGCCTAAACTACTGGGCCGATTTTGACGAAATTTGGCATACACGTTCAGAAAAATCATACCCCGAGGCGAAATCGAGAAATGAATTTTAACTCCAAATTTGAGGGCGCTACCCCCCAAAAACCCTGAAAAAACACGAAATAAAATTATTTCTCGAAAACGGTTCCGACGATTTTGATTAAAAAATTCTAAAATGTAGTCCATTTAAATACGAATCTACTGATATAAGCCGTTTTCCCGGGAAAAATCTAGTTCCTGAGATAATAGCTTAAAACGCGGATGGAGAGAGCCCGGGTTCGATTCCCCGCCCGGGAGAAGTTATTTTTATAGTAAATTTTGATCAAATGTTCAGTAATAATCAAATCTACTTACGAAAACTAATAAATGGGTAAGTAAATATTAAGTATAGTATATGAGAAAGTTTGTCTGAGTTGTCTCGGACCGATTTTTTTGTTTTTAAGATTTATTGGTTCCAGTGAAAGACAGACAGACACAGAACTAAAGATGCTCCCGGAAGTCTGAAACGGATTTGTCTTCTGAATTTTTAAAATTGGAGATATAAAAAAATGTTCTTTTCTTCATAACAATCACATGGCTTTCGATACTACTTTTAGTAAGCTATGAAGTCATAATTTATTTTTAAATTTGCTCATCAAAGTAACTTCTATAAGTTGTATTAATTAAAAATTGATTAAGTAAAATAAAAGTAATGAAATTTAAGTAAAGAATTAGTTAATTAAATTTAACTACTTCTATATTAAAAAGTACTAATCTAGTTCTAATCAGTATAATATGCTAATGCGTGGTTTTAATCAGTATATGCTAATGTGTAGTTCTATTTAAACTGTACTAATCAAGTTTTAATCAAACTGTGCTAATCTAATATCTAGTTCTAATCAAAATATGCTAATATAATTCTAAATCTGCTTCTAATGTACATTCATGACAGTATAACTTTATTTATTATTGGTTTTATTTAAGAAATTGCTGCTTTGATAAAGGGTACTAAGATTATTCAGTTATAAAAAGTTTTAAAATCAGTTACAATGTTATTAAATTATGAAGTTTTAAAATGAAAATATCTTTTACAAAAAAATAAATAAATAAATAATAATAAATAAATCAAACTAATTATAATAATAAATCAAACTATAATAACAATTTACAATGGGTGATATTCCTTTATTTCCAGTAAAGACACTGAAGAATAATTTCCTCTGTCGATAACGATACCAAAGTCCCGAATTAAGCTTTCAAATTTTTCTACAAGTCTAGCAAGAAAAAAAAAAACAATAATGTAAAAGTGTGCTGAACCCCTCATTGTAAGTTAGGGTTTAGTAGAAGCCTTTCATATGATTCGTATAAGTAAGGGTATAATTGTTAATCACCCCACTTGATTTTGTACGTTACTGAATTCAGAAGGGTCCGTTTAGAATTATAAGGGGGGGTCATAAGGGGGCATTCTGTCCCCCTCTTAGCACGTGTTCAGTGTGCCTTATGTCGGTCTTGTGCGAGGGACCCCCCCTTTTTTTGGAAATAAAACAGTTCAACTGTGAACGTGTGCTAAACCAAAACGAATGTCGTTCACATGTGTTAAAACCATAAAATATTTCGTGAAGTGTAAAAAAGTGTGTGGCCCAATTTTTACGAGTATTGTTATCTTATCATTGAAATCAAATCAGCATCATCAATTTTAAAGTGAAATTAAATTGATGATATCATCAGAGGGAAGCCGCTTTTACATAGCACGTGCCTTATGTGAATATGAAGTCTTTTGCCTCATACCCTTTCAAAATACATCGTTCTATTGGTTATTTATTTAAATATTAATTTTTAATTGAGAGGCCCGTGGTTCGAGACCCTGAAGTCTATTTTTAGTCCAGTCAATGAAGAGAAAAATAAGGCGAAACCTCATAATTTTAAAGTACAGCACCAATTTTCATGAAAATTTGTATGAAGGTTCTNTACGATTTCAAAAAATTCCAAGACAGAAATCCGTTTCAGACATCAGGGATCATATTATTTGATTCCGTGTCTGTCTGTCTGTCTGTCGCTCAATTTTTGCCAACCAACATATCTTAAAGTACTCGTCAGATTTGATTGTAATTTAGATGGTAAGTCACTATTAGCCTATTATTAGTACCATATAAGTTTCTTCTGCGCTCATACATATATTTATTTACATCTCTATCTTCCAAAGCATGGGCGTCGTCAGCATTCAAATATTAGGGGGGACACGATCTGGGAGGGGGGTCCGGGGGCCCTCCCCCGGAAAATTTTGAAAATATGTTCTTCTAAATCTGCGTTTAAGGTGACATTTGATTTTAATACTTTGTTATAAAATTAAGTTAATTTACGGTGTAGTTTTTTGGGACAAGTATTTTTATAAAATATTTAATGCAAAATTAAAAGTTGTAAATGTAACATAATAAAAGTTGTGTTCCTAATCATTGTAGATAAAATTGATCAATCAATAGGCATTATAACGTTAATTTTACTTTAAATCTGTAATAAATTATGTAATTTAATCAATAGTTATGAAAAACATTAAAGCATGTTTTCTTAAGGTGGCCATAACACAATGTTTAGACCAAAACGGGGCATTGTTTTTTTGTTTTTGGTTTTTTTGGGGGGGGGGAGGTGGAGCTATAGCAACTCCGAGGTGGGGGAGTCTGGGGACCCTAGGAAAATTTTAGGAATTTTAAGGAAAAATTTGCATTCTTCAGATAAAGTTTTCTCTTTTGATATCAATTGGTAAATTTATACTAATTGGCCCCCCTATTTTGTAATGTCAAATTTTCTTATTTTATTTTTAAAACTGTTCCTTTTTACAGGATTTGTCTTTTTTACAGGGTATCTGTACAATTTAAAAATTATTCCCGTTGTATAGGGTGGCGCAGCGTGTATGGCCATATTTTAAATTGTTACCATGTGTGTTTAATACTAGAGCCAGGAGATTGAAATAAAGCAAATTTTCGAGCAAAAATGTGAAAGTTTACGGGACATAAGTCAAATTTTTAAGTGTGGAAGACAATATTCGATAAATGACATCCTTGTCGACATCCACATTCCCCATTCACATTATTCCACATTATTCACACGACCGAGAAAAATTTGACGCACACGATCCATGAACCCATAATGATCCATCTTATCAGTGTAGCGGTTCCATCTTGTTGGAACCATATGTGGACAGTGTGGACAGTATCCATTTATTTATTCTTTGAAAAGGGATGACAAATCAGATTTCCTGACGAGATGTTAGAGAATGTGATGTGCAAATTCGCCGAGCGTCTCAAAGAATGTGTAAATCGACAAGGCGTCATTTATTGGATATTATCTTCCACACTTATAAGCCTAGTGTCCATTAAACTTCCACATTTTTGCTTGGAAATTTGCTTTATATCAATCTCCTATCTCTACTACTAATCACATGGTGACTTGGTGAAAATTTAACATGTGTTAATTTTAAATTTTCAAATTTTCCCCGCTGCGCCATTGTAGTATCTCGATAAATTTAGAATTTTCTTTTTAATAAAATTCACTATGTGTCACGTTTTATAGGGTAATGGTAATGATGGAAGGTTAGGTCGAAAAGTACTTAACCTAACAAAAAAATTAATTTAAAAAAACGATTTAATTAATTGAGATACTATAACCAAATTCTATTTAGGGTTTCGAGGTCATCCTAGAAACTTTTGGTAGTAGGTCCGTCCATCTGTAACATCTTGAATCATATCTCCCGACCTATTGTAGCTAGAGACCTAGAGATTTTAAACTTGGTTACAAGTTTAAATTTTTAGCCCTAAAAACAGAAAAAATGTTGTGAACTTCACCACTCAAAATTTCTTCCGTCAGCGAGTAATTCCAAACTAATCGCAACATTGTTTATTTTTTTTAATTTTTGAGTGGGGTATCATTGTAAAGATATTGAAATTTAGATTAAAAATATATATTGTATTTACAAAATGGCGGCCATTTTACCCACGACTTTATACCAAATAATTGCATACCTAAGATGTTAAAGGATAATTTTCAGACGTTGTTGATGACAACTTTTTTTTTACATATTTTAGTAAAAAAATTGGGAAATATGAATTTTTATGACCGGAGAAACCCTTTTAGTAGTAGCATCCTTGGTAAATGCTTGACGTGATTTTTTTTTTTTTTTTTTTTACGTAAAAACGAAACCGTTTGAAAAAAAAATGAAATAAAATCGGACATTTAAAAATATATGAGGAATGTATAAAGACCCCACACAATAAATAATATATTCGTCATCATTCTAAAAATTGGGGAGGGGGAGGAAACACTAGTTCATCACACAAAATATTTGTAATAAGTAATAACTGATAACCAATTTTGGCTACGTAAATAGCCAAATAGCTATCTTCAGATTCTAAATTAGTTTTTCAATGTTAATAGTTAATAATAACATGGTATTGAAGTAACATACAATGGATAATTATATTAAAGTAGAAAATATAAGTAGAAAAGTCAAAACCGAGTTAGATATTTTTTGGAACTTTCTTTTGGTTAAATTCTTTATTACATCTCAAATATTGGGGGGGACGCGTCCCCCCTGTCCCCCCCGGCGACGACGCCCATGTTCCAAAGTACTCATTTGATTTTATGACATTCGGATGGTTTGTTGAAAGTAGCGCGCAGATAGCCCCAGATTATTTTTTTTAACAACCATCTGCGCTCTTTAAATTTTGCTAAATTAATACTTTAATACATGTAAAAAATCCAAACAATTTTGGCTTATTAATTAAATAAATTTATCAATATTACGAGTAGGTTATAGAAGCATAATATCATGAAAATATTTGAAGTAGGAGGTGAAGCAATGTGCCACACTAATTGACAGATTTTTTTATTGTATAAATCAAATTATTTGAATAACGGAGTAAAATTTAATTATTAAGTTTGTCGCATATTTATAAAAATAGCTTTCATATCAAATAAGGAAAAATTGTTTATAATTTAACAATTTCAAAATTATCTAATTTTAGTTTAATTATACAACAAATTTAAATAATGAAATACTTATCTTTTTAGCGTATTTTCGAAGAATAACCTTTTGCAATGGCTTCAAAAATTTTTGTAATGCGAATTTTTGAAAATTTTCTCCATGGAATTATGATTTAGACCATTGAATCGATTCCTAAAATTTAACACTTTTTTTTACGTATGTATAATATGTATATATGTATCTCCCCTTAGGCACTTAAAAATTTCAAACAAATTTTAAAATGTCAATAATATTAAAAGAAATTATGAGTTCGTTGGCCAGAATTATTGGAGTTCATTCAGGGGTCAAATTTTGACAATTTAGGGTAAAAAAATAGCATAAAATGTGTTTTTTCATTCTACCCCCCATTTATATGAAAATATGACAAAAGTGTACATAACAACAATTACTGTAATCTTAAAGAGCTTTCTAACGAAATGCATCTTGAAGGGTAAATATTTTTTAGACTTTTGTACCCCGTACCCGTGTGTACCAATTTTTTTTTTTTATCCATCCAAATTCTAAACCAAAATTTTCCTTTATTATCATAAGCCAATAATACCCAGATTTCTTTTAAAATTCGCTCATTAAGTCATTGTGCATGACTGGACTTTAAACAGATTTATGGATTAAAAGAAGAAATACATTATGAGTGATAAATCTTTTAATAACTTAATATTAAAATATTTATTGTAAGCATAAAATACATTTTTTCTTAATGTTTATTCGATGTTAATATGTTGTTAAATAAATTTATTATTTACCATACAACATGATTAGTATTTGTTCAACTTAATGTATTGTTACCATGATAAATTTTCCATCATGTACATAACTTAATGCTTTCGTTTAATATGGACTTAAATGAATTTAAATTAAAAATAAAAATAATATACTGTATCTTTTAGCACCTTATATTCCTTTGCACTTACTTAGAAAATCTATTCACGTATTAAGAAGAGGAAAAACCCCGAAGGAACGAATGAACGAAGTAAAAACGTTTTAATACCGGACAGTTCTCACGCGAGACTTAAGTGATTCATTTGTGAATAATTATTTTTTTCAAGTTACTTAAGCTTCCTGAACTGTTTGTATTAGAAATGACTCATATTAGAACGTTCAAGAAGCATGCACATAGCACATAAAGAATAAGTCTTGTTTTAGAATTTGTCCCACAGTTCGTAAAATGAACACATTATCAAAAGCTGACTAAACTGATCCAACTAATTTTTGACTAATAAAGAAAATTGACTGCAAATTGGTGTGGCACATAGCTTCCTCGCAACCTAGCATGTATTTTATTGATGTTATACTTTTACAAGCCATTATTGTCTAGTTTGTATAATATTATTTATCTACGATTGATGCGTAATATAAACATTACACCTCTGCTTAGATTTGTAGAAAGTGATTCTTTACACACCTGTATTAATTGCGCATGCGTGTCTCATTGTTTTGAACAATTCCTCTTTTTTTCCACTCTAGTGACGTAACTAAGAAGAATTGTTCAACTTTACACACGATTAGCGAGTTTGTTTACATTTAACATAACTAATTTGATGTTTATTTAATAAAAGTAACGGTTTGTATAGAGTTTTTTTGTGAAAATCAATGAGTGATTTAAGTGATTATGACGAATATGAGGAGAATAATACGCCTTCCGAAGTAATTATTTCGGCACAAAATACAACTAACGAATTGATGTCATCTTTATCAAAAGAGAAATACTGAAATACGAGCTTACATACAGGAAGTTTATTATTTTTTTCTGCATTTATTATTAAAATCTAACAATCGTAGATAAAGTACGGTACGCAACTCGTGCGAAAACGGCATTTTGCATTGCTCGTGTGGTTTTTACTACCCTCGCTATCGCTCGGGTGTAAACTCCACACTCGCATGCAAAATGCTACTTTCCACACTCGACGCGTAATGTACTATGAAATTACAAAAATGATAATAATTTTATAAAATATAGTTTATAAATTTACTTATTTATAATAAAGTTTCGATATATTTCTTATCAAAAGTAAGGTTTAATTTTATATAACATTATAACAATGATAAGATAGTATGTATGAGTTTACTTTTGGCGAGCGCCTATGTTACATAAGAAATATCGATACAATATATATATACATATTTATACATATGTACGCAAAACATTATCGGGGTTTTTTACATGTAATTATCTGTATTTATATATATTACAAAAAGTGAATTGATTAATTTATATATACATGCATCGAAAGGAATGAAAAACATTCATTAATATTGATTAGGTTGGTTTAGAAGTGATTGCTTATTTAAGTTAGTTGTATTAATCAATATTATGAATAATTTATTTATTGCAATTATATTAAAGCTTTACTTAACATTCATTCATAATTTATGATATGATGAGTTAATTACAAATTAATTTTGACTACTAATAATTAATTATATTGGGGATACAATGTGAATTACCAACTTACATAATAGAGGTGGTTAGAGGTGGTTAGAGGTGGTTAGAGGTGGTTAGATGGGGTTAGAGGTGGTTAGAGGTGGTTAGAGGTGGTTAGAGGGGGTTAGAGGTGGTTAGAGGTGGTTAGAGGTGGTTAGAGGGGTTAGAGGTGGTTAGAGGTGGTTAGAGGTGGTTAGAGGTGGTTAGAGGTGGTTAGAGGTGGTTAGAGGTGGTTAGAGGTGGTTAGGTATTTGGTTAGGTATATTATATATCTACCACTCCCCTCCCCCACAATCACCCGCCTTGCATATACTTTAAATAAATAGATATTGTATAATCAAGTATAGTGCCCCGACGGCGCACTTCGAAAAGATTTGTTGTTAGTAAGCAAATGCAACCACATTTATAATTAACAACCACATAACCAACACCAACCACATAATAATTAATATAAAAATTCCATTTTTGAAAACTGGTCTTATGTACAATTTTTTTATTTGTTATTTATTTTTTTTTTTTCCAGTATTCTTCAACTTAGTTGTTTCTATGTGCAAAAATTGGAGAAGATTGAATGATAGGAAGTGGTTCAAAATTAGAGTAATAGGTGTGCGATGAAACTTAGGTACAAAGCAAAGTAATATAAGACCAGTAAAATAAAAATAAATGTTTGTTTAGATTTGTTGGTCTTTAAATAGATCTAATAATTTATTTGTAGTAACAACTAAATTATTTAATTTAGTTTTACTTTTTTTCCTACATATAAAATTAAGCCAGATGCCACAGACCTAAGGGCTCATATTAATTATATAAGACTGTATAGATATGTAATGCATGTGTATGAAATTTATTGCATATTTTACATTTGACTAGCCTGTTTTTATATATTTTTACTTTCTCATATAAAGAGAAAGTATTGTGATGGCGCGAAAATTCGACTTTGTGATTTTGATGGATTTACACGTTTTGAGGTCCCCTTAGTCCAAAAAAGTGGTTTTTAAAAAATGTCTGTCCGTCGTCTGTCGTCTGTCTGTCTGTCTGTGCAGACGCCTGGAGCCTAAACTACTGGGCCGATTTAGACGAAATTTGGCATACACGTTCAGAAAAATCATACCCCGAGGTGAAATCGAGAAATGAATTTTAACTCCAGATTTGAAGGCGCTACCCCCCCAAAAACTCTGAAAAAAATTATTTCTCGAAAACGGTTCCGACGATTTTGATTAAAAAAATTCTAAAATGTAGTCAATTTAAATACGAATCTAACGATATAAGCCGTTTTCCCGGGAAAAATCTAGTTCCTGAGAAAATAGCTTGAAACGCGGATGGAGAGAGCCCGGGTTCGATTCCCCGCCCGGGGGAAGTTATTTTTATGGAATTTTTGATGAAATTTCCAATAGTAATTAAATGTACTTATATGAGAAAGTTTGTCTGAGTTGTCTCTGACCGATTTTTTTTTTAACCACCAAAATTGGATTTGTAGCTTATGTATCAAATTTCATTTATTTAAATATGTATTTATATTCAATGCTACATATATATATATCGCTTTTAGGTTCGTCTGTATCTCCCCTCCCCCCTCCACTCCCATCTTAGTTAAATAAATTAACACTTGCATTTAATGTTAATTTAGTTTAGTTTTTCCGGTTTTTTTAAAAGTTGTCATTGGTTCGGCGCCAAAAATGAAACTTAGATACTTTCACTCCAGCTTCTGTCTGTCCGTATGTAGCTCGTTTGTTCTGTCTGTCAGTATGTAGCTTATATACTTCTATCAAAGAGACAAATTTAATTTATAACAAGATTTTAGTTGTTTTATTTACGAAATTTATACAATCAATATTAAGTAACAATAATTCAAATTATTCGGATACAGTTACGAGCTGATTTAAAATATGAGTAGTTCTTAGTTATACCCAAATTAGCACTTCTTTAGACTGTTACTCCCTTTATAATAAGAGAAATGGGAATATTCTTTTATACCAAAGTAAATTGGACTAAACATGCGAGTATGAAAAGTGGCTGACACTAGAAATCTGAATTTAAATTTATTGAGACTTAAGAGAAAGAGGAGAAAAAAAATAAATGAGGAACTAAAATAAAAATTTCCCACAATATAACTGAAAATGACGTTTTCAAACCCCATTGTGTAACGTTATTTGTCAAAGCGATTATAAAATGTCATCGAATGTTGACTCTGGTTCGGTTTCTATTTAACAATTTAACAATTCATGTTACATAGAAAAACTGTCGTCTCACTGTTTTATGTAATGTAGTTAATTTTATCAGCTGCTATACAGCTGTTACTGTCACCTTAGCTATTATCATAGCCCGTGCCTCAGGGGTCACGTGTTGTAGAATTACACTGTGAAAAACTTTTCAACTATATAGATTTTTATTTCCCCCATTACACTACGATAAGAAGGTAGGGTTAGCGAGATGTCAAATAAAAACACTGTTTAAGGTTTAAGCTAACGTTTCACTACATTTATTAGCATCATCAGAGCAAAATACAAATTATAACAAAAATATGTAAATGTTGACTCTAAGACATGTTATAATAGAATGATTTTTATCTACGATTGATACGTAATATAAACATTGTATCTCTGTTTAGATTCGTAGAAAGTGATTCTTTACACACCTCTATTAATTGCGCATGCGTCTCTCAGAGTTTTGAACAATTCCTCTTTTTTTTCCACTCTAGTGACGAAAAGAAGAAGAATTATCAACTTTACACACGATTAGCGAGTTTGTTTACATTTAACATAACTAATTTGATGTTTATTTAATAAAAGTAACTGTTTGTATCGAGTTTTTTTGTGAAAATCAATGAGTGATTTAAGTGATTATGAAGAATATGAGGAGAATAATACACCTTCCGAAATAATTAATTCGGCACAAAATACAACTAACGAATTGATGTCATCTTTATCAAAAGAGAAATACTGAAATACAAGCTTACATACAGGAAGTTTATTATTTTTTTCTGCATTTATTATTAAAATCTAACAATCGTAGATAAAGTACGGTACGCAACTCGTGCGAAAACGGGATTTTGCATTGCCTCGCTATCGCTCGGGTGTAAACTCCACACTCGCATGCAAAATGCTACTTTCCACATTCGACGCGTAATGTACTATTATTATAAAAACAACAAATGATTTTTGTTATATCATCATTCTATTATAACATGTCTTAGAGTCAACATCTACATATTTTTGTTATACTTTGTATTTTGTTCTGATGATGCTAATAAATTTAGCGAAACGTTAGCTTAAACCTTAAACAGTGTTTTATTTGACAGCATCTCGCTAACCCTACCTTCTTATTACTCTTGATCTGTCACGAATTACCTTAATTTACACTACGATGTAATTTAAAAAAAAAAACTTTATGTAAACTTAAATAATAATTACTCCAAGCAATATTTTGTACTGTTCTTTCTCATTTATATCATAACTTCTTCCAGTGTTCACAATTTGTCAATTGATACGGGTACAATTCATTATCAGGGTGTCCCAGCTAATATGGAACAGCCAAATATCTCCGGAACCATGATAGATAGAAAGATGCGGTTTTTGAGGGTTCGATAAAGGCTAAAAAAGGCGCTTCCAGAACATATGTGTGCAATTTACATAATTAAAAAAATAAATAAATAATAGGAATCCATTTTTAATACTGGACATAAGTTCTACGGCTAAATATATAAGAATTTGACTCCAGGAAATTTTTTGCTCCGAGCATTAGTTTGCCGTCTGGAGAGCCCTGAACGTGCTAAAATTGAAACTTTAAAGCCATTTTACAGCTAAGCTAATGGATTTAGGAAAATAAATATCAAGATACAAGTTCGTATTTTTTTTTTTGGCGTAATATCCAATTCCATTCCTTAAAAACATGCATTAATGATCATTTTTTCACTTTTTGAGCCCTACTGAACAACTTTTTTTATGCAAAAAAAGTTACATATAAGGTATGCATTTTAGATTGGATATCGATTCTATGACTAAAAATAAGAATTTTTTATATTTTGAATTATTTTCCTAAATCCATTAGTTTAGCTGTAAAATGGACTTAAATTTTTAATTTTTGCACGTTTAGGGCTCTACAGATGGCAAACTAATTCTCAGAGCAAAAAATTTCAAGGAGTAAAAAGTTCTTATTTTTAGCCATAGCATCCAAATCCTGTCTTAAACGTTTGGCTTCCTATTCCTATATAAATTACACACACTTCTGAACACAGAAAATGCGTTAAGCATATTTTCTGGAAGCGCCTTTTTAGCCATTATTGAACCGTCAAAATCGCATCCTTCTTCAAAAGTATTTTATCTGACTTACGAAATTTTGATATTTTGTCGAAAGTTGCAAATAGCCCCAAATTAAATTCAACCATCTGTGCTCTTTAAATTTTCCATAATACTTTAAATCATGTAAGAAAAACAAAATAATTTTTACAGATTTAAAAAAAACGGGGGGAAAATTGAAAAAAAAAAAAAAAA
>KZ651709.1:142047-154510 GCA_001010745.2 Gerris buenoi
TTTTTTTTTTTTTTTTTTTTTTTTTTTTTTTTTTTTTTTTTTTTTTTTTTTTTGTTAGTTCTATAGAAGGAGATGAAGAGATAAAAAAAATTTAAAGAAATGTTACACATATTTTAATACTATGTAAACAAAAAATTGTATCTTTGGTTTTAAAATGCCGACTAAAACTTAATTGCAGGAAGTTACTTGTTTTTAATATGATACGTGAAACATATTTATTATATATGATATAATTACGTGGAATATTAAAGATTTAAGTGATCACTATGAAAATATTTTGTCTCCCATTTTAAAAGTTCAGTCCGTTTCAGTATTTTTTGGTTCTGTGTCTGTCTGTAGGTGTGCATGTCAGTCTGTCGCTCAATATTTATGAACCAATATATCTTAAAAACTACACCTCTGATTTTAATGAAATATGAATGTTAGGTCAAAATTAGCTCATTGTTGGTCCCATATAAGTTTCAACCTTCTGTGCTTATTTGTTTCTCTTCCACATGCGGACAAACATACATTTATTAACATCTATAGCTTCAAAAGTACTTATCTGATTTATATGAAACTTTTATAGATTATCAAAAGTAACTCATAGATAGTCCCTGATTAATTTGAACCGTGTGCGCTCTTTATTTTTTTGCTAAATTTATACTTTAATTCGTGTAGAAAATCAAAACAATTTTAAATTAAACAAGTATGGCACGCTTCACGTAAGTTCGTGAGGCGATCATCGCCGGTTTCTGTACGATTAAGTTAAAAATTATTATGTTCATAGTTGCATATTCTTTATCCACAATTTAAGACCTTTAAATTGATGTAAAACATGTTATGGTAACTAAACACATTTTTTTAGTCACCCGCCATATTGGCCGCCATCTTGAAAATATTAAGTGTGAAAAATCGAAGAAGTGTCCAGTTGTCACAAATGCCGAGATGCACCTGTGTGCCGAACTTCATGTTCCTAGCTATAGTAGTTTATGAATTGAAACAAGCAACGGACAGACAGACAGACAGACAGACAGACAGACAGAGCCGTTATATAAGGTTTCTTTTTGTACTTTGTACAGAAACCATAAATCGTAGAAAACAATGAAATAAATTAAAGCAATAATGGCTTGTAAAAGCATAAAAACAATTAAATACTTGATAGGATGCGAGGAAGCTATGTGCCACACTAATTGGCTATCTATTTTTGATTTCATCCACAATAGCTAATAATATTTTTATGCTCATTGGCTACCCAACACCCAATTTCTTTTTAGGGCCACTTTCATTTAGGGTTAGTGTCGTTTAAAGTCATTTTGAATGGACCTTATTTGCTATTCTAAATTGTTATAAATTACAATTTGAGATTTCATTTTTAATTATGTTGACCATTTTTAAAAAGATGGAGGCAAGGATTGGCATAGAATAACACAGGATAGACAAAAATGATTGACTATATGAGAGGATTTCGCTTAGACGCTAAGTTAATTAAAATAACTATGTCAACTAAAAGAGTAGCAATGTTAACTAAATGAATAACTATGTTAACCAAAAGCATAACAATGTTAACTAAAAGCATAACAATGTTAACTAAAAGCATAACAATGTTAACTAAAAGCATAACAATGTTAACTAAAAGCATAACAATGTGAACTAAAAAACATATCAATGTTAGCTAAAAGAATAACAATGTTAAAATAAAATAATAACCAAGTTAACTTAAAAGAGATAATATAGTATTGGCGTTCATTATTTATTTATTGTTAGTAATTACATTCTTAAACTGGGTGATTATGTAGGTACATAAGTGAAAGACAACATGTAAGGGGGAAAGGATTACAAACTTTTTTTTGTGCCTATAATAAATATTACGTTTAAATATTTCTATTTTGTAAAAACATGTTTCGATTCCATGTACAAATTGAACAAATTTAAACGCATTGAATAAAATAAAATATATATAATATTCTTTTAACGTTAACACGTGTGAAAAACTTTCGTCCATTCATATTTTACGAGTATATTCGAGTAAATTATAATTTACAAGTAAAATATTTCGTTGATAAAATCCAAATTTTCATATTCACGAATTATGAACTAAACTGACCAGATCTTTGACATCACATTGGAATATGGAATAGTGTTACGTTATATTAATACAAGAAATGAATAACAGAAGACAACAAAAAAAAAAAATCTTTTAAAATCTTTTTGTAATATTCGTTGAACCAGTTTTGTCTTGAGCTTTACCTGTTTACATGCAGAGTTAAGAAGAAATACAAGGCGGTAAACTTGTAATTTATAAACATGACTTAATTTTATAACTTTTATAATGGAAATTATGTAAACACAACGAGTATTTACCAATGAGTGTTAAGAAATTATTGAGAAATTTTTCAAAACGTCAATTTTAAGATTATTTGTAATTTACAATAACTAATGAATTAACATGAACAATGTATGTTAATTAACAAGAAAAATTAAAATTAACAATGTATTAAATATATTAAAATGTATTACTATAACTCTATGAGTGCCAGGCCGAGATCGGCAGCACTATACCATAATCTCACCTAAGTTAAATGTATAGTATATATACAGGGTGGTCCAAAAGTCCCCCTTCCCCCCTCTTAACTATTGAACGGTTTGAGATAAATTAATAAAACTTAGGGGATCTCTACCATGCAAAGGGAAGTTTGTTTTCATGCTATCACCTACTAGGGGCAACCAGCCACTTTGCCCCCAGGCCACCTAACTTCAAAATTTCAAATTGGAATGTATATTTTTGATAGCATATTTGGATTCTACGGTGAAAAATAATAAACTTTTACTTGTAACTTTTGTAACTTTTTTTTTCTATCACCAATATTTTGCCCCCTACAGGGGGGCAAAGATAGCAAAATAACCCTTCCGAAATATGTAGTAAAAAATAACACTTAAATCGTTATACCTTAAATCGGTTCCAACAAGTGGTTTGTCCTACCCGTTCTAGTAAGAATTACTAGACTACTATTACTACTACTTCCACGTTATGCTCAAATCCACACCTACACAATGGTAGCAACAAAGGATGATCTGGTTGACGCACTAGATTATTCTAGTTTATGAGCCCCTGTTACATAAATGTAGAACATATATCCAATTATCCCACAACGCTGTTTAACACCGAAAAAGCGTGTTTCCTCTTCGGGAATATAAATCCCTTCGTAAAAATCGTAAAGTGACCGGTTTACTCAAACTATTGATAGAATTATAGATAGTTTGAGTATACGTAGGGTAAACCGGGGGAATGCCGCCACCCGGGGCAATGGCGCCACCCGCGATAGCTTGGAAGCTGAAAGTAGTATAACGTAATAAATGGGCCTGAATTCTAGCGGACAATGATACAAATAGTGCCTCGAGGAATGGTGGCTGTGCTGCTCGCGGTTTATTTTTACTAGTGCAATAACATGTTTTCTACAATTTTCATCTTATTTTCGTGCTTCAAATCAGTCGAGGTATATGCCCTTCGATGCTGCAATACATATTTTAGATAATTTTATACTCCACATGTTTTAGCCTACATTTTAATGTATTTTGTTGATCTCTTTCATTTGTTTTGTTGCCTCTATATCTGCATTTCATCCATTTTGTCAACTCGGGGTTATGACGCCACACTTCCAGGGGTAATGCCGCCATAGTGGCGGCATTGTTCCTTCTTAGTACATACTTGTAAATTACTTAATTTAGATTAAAAAAAATACTAAAAACCGGTAATTTTCGCATTTATATTACATTTTTATATAAAAATAAAATTTGTTACTCATAATATTTCACTGTTCCTTCTTAGTACATACTTGTAAAAATATAGTACATACTTGTAAATATATAGTACTTAAGATTTATATAAAAATAAAATTTGTTACTCATAATATTTCACTGTTCCTTCTTAGTACATACTTGTAAAATACTTAAGATTTAAAAAAAAAAAAATACTAAAAATCTGAAATTTTCATTTTTATTACATGTTTATATTAAAATAAAATTTGTTTGTATAATTTGTTACTTTTAATAGTTCACTGTTCCTTCTTAGTACATAGTTAAATGGACTGGCGCCATTACCCCGAGTTGATGGCGGCATTACCCCAGTACCCTGGGTAATACCGCCACAGCGCAAAGATTTAGAAATTGAATTTTTATACTGGTTTCCTCTTCAGCTACAGGAATGATTAAATTTATAAAGAAACTTAAGTATGTTTACAATATTCAATAAATTTATCAAGTATGCGAACACATTTTTTGATAGTAAAAAAAAAATGAAATTCCTTAAGGTGGCGGCATTCCCCCGGTCTACCCTATGCGCGTTAAAGGTCCACTTATTTTTAAGCACCTATTGTGCACAAGAGAATAAGATATTCCTATTTTCAGTTTACAGAAATATCTATAGTTTACGAAGTTCTCTGAACGAGACTATGAACTATGAAATACTCCATAGTTCACTTTCACATAGATAAAAAGATTTTAAAAGATGATCAAAGGCCTCTTCGTTCCGCACCATTATGATTATGTGATAAACAAGTGTGATATTTTCCTCGATATAACTCGAAGAATAAAAAGTGAACAAATTTTACTGTCAAACCTGAGTAGGTATATTAATTTTAAAAAGTTGCGCCAAAAGTTAAATATTAAATTATTAACATGACACAATACAATAATTGATACTGTTTCTTAATCAGCTTGTAAATGTATAATTATTACTTTTTAGCTCATTAATAATATAAATACAGTCTGTGCCAAACGAGAGTTAGTGTGATAACAGAGTGGAAAATCGAGTGACACACAGATTGGCCAACCTCCCTGAGGGAAAAAAACCATTTATCTTTGACTAGAGGTCGACCAAGAAGTCATGGAAATCTGAGGAGTGCGCTAGTGTCGTCATGTACAGTCAGTTTATAATAACATAGACCGCTGTCAAAAAACACAGTGTTGTTCTTTAGTTATTAATCATTTTATTTTTTTTAACTTCTATATTTTTTGCTACAGGCAACACTGTACCTGATAAGAAATCACTCCTACTATACGATATCTTTATATTATTATTTATTGATTATTCCTCTTTATTTCTGAATTTGATTTGTTACGTTTGATTTCCTACCCCGTTATTTGTAACGTCCTTTGTATTTGCATCGTCCCATAGATTTGTGGATCGTACGAAAATCGTTTAGTTGTGACTATAACTCGTACTGTATAAAACAAACAGAACAGGAAACCTAACACATTGGAAACCTTCCTGTTGTTATTAGTGAGATTTGACATATTTGACATAGAAGTACCGACTTTAAACGAAGCTAAGCTTTCAGTTTCTACCGTGTTCATGACTTCTTGGTCGACCTCTAGTTGGCCCAACCTTTTGTCCAGGAAAATCTCGAGCTCTCATTGGCTCCCCACCTCATTTGCTAGTTTTTCCCGCGCTGTCAACGCACTAACTCTCGTTTGGGACAGACTGTAAGCACATTAAGAAATAAGTACAGCGATATTTTGCTTCCGAGCTTACAGAAGATAGCGGAAGCGATGTACTATGTAATATTTCTGTAGAACGAACATAATATTTTAGGTCTCCAATTTCAAAAATAGTTAGACAGAAATCTATTTGAGACCACTTAATAGGTTAGTTATTCGAATAAAACTCTAAATCAAAGTGGTCAACTATATCTATTGGCACACTAACATTAACTTGATTTTCGATCTACCAGCCAATTTTATTCTTAGGATCTTGAAAATCACATTGTCCACCATTAACGGTCAAGTTACGGCCGCTCTCTACCGTTTTTTTTTTTTTTTCAAATGTATATTTGTCCTGATGAACTTAGCCAACCGCATATATTCTTAAAAGGAACCAATAGATTTGCTTATTCACAAAATTCTAGCTTGATGTTAGTCAGACTCTATCTTGAACTATTTCCTGGACTATTATATTTATATTACAAAATTCAAAATAATAATTGGGGTCAGTGCTAAAGTGGGCCAAGTCCATTTTTGAAAAAAAAATTAGATAGAGATTCTGAAGAGATTAGATAGACATTCTGAAAGCTTATACTGTATATTTTAATAGGGTTAGAGTGTTATAATTGTTAGTACCATGGGAAACCCACAGAATGCAGTAGTTTCAATGAGCACTGGAGAATTTCTATTTGAATTTGCTCTGAAGTTTCAGAGCAAATCTGAACCAAGTCACTGTAGCTTCCATTTGAAATGTCATAAAATAGAATTTTTTTATGGCATCAACCTAAAATCTGTAAAATATATTTGTTAATGAACTAAACTATAGAATAATCGAATTAATTAAACTTTATAATGCAATATTAATTAGCACTGAGTAAATTCACAAAAGTGTCTGTAACTCAAAATCAAGTTTGATGGACTTGGTCCACTTTAATACTGAACCCCCAATTATGTTTATAATTTGTATGTTATTTTCTTTTCTTCTGCAAATGTATGAACTTTAATTTTAGTATGAACGATATACGCATGGTTTTTAATTGCTTTATGATTGCCTCGCCGAATAATAATAAAGGATATCATTCGGATGGTTTACCGTTCGCTCTTAACCATATCTTTTATTCTCTTTTGGTGTCCACTTATAAATAGGCATAGGCATGGCAGGTATTTGCCTTTTTGTTGATGTTTAAACCGCCTTTCTTTGGTCAATTTTGATTTTAGCTGTGTTCGTCCCAGCATATAATCCTAGCCACTAGTCAGGCTTATCAGTCTGGGAGGCAAAAAAACAACGACAGTAATGTCGTTGTTTTTTTGCCTCCCAAACTATAATATACAATTTTTTTTTTATTTGTGATTGTGAAGACCAACAATAGAAAATAGTAAAAAAAACACAAGTAGAGTAGCCATCTATTATCAAAAACCGTGAGAATTTTCGAAAAAGTGACCAAAAAAGGGCTTTCTTCCTTATTCGATTTATTAGGTGTAGGTGGGCACCTTTTATAGAAGCTGTTGAAACTGTTATATAAGTTGACCTTTTTTTTTTAGCCCTTATATCCTTTTGCGTCACCGTTTTATCCCTTTTTTTATTATTTCTTTCAATATCCCTGGACCGTTTTGTGGAGAATCTCCCACGCTAACTCTACTATGACTATACTGTGATCTTTTGTGCAGAAATGTACAGGTTCCGTATTGGATCGATCCTGTTACGATTTAAAACCAAAATTTTGGTCCCTTGACCCTTTTTTTTCTTTTAAAAATAGTGTCCAAAGGACTTCTTTGTCATCTAAAAAAGGTTGTATGTAGTTTTATGGAGACTTACCTACTGTACTTACAATTTCATCCCCTCAGGTAGTCTTTTTTTGTTACTGTCAATGAGCCTACCCTAAAAACTACCCTTAACAATAACTTATACTGTATGACTCATTCGTGTACACTCTACACACATTCTCACCTGTATTCATTACAGTAGTTTTAACAAAGTCTAGGTGCCTCTATTGTGAACACGTGTTCCATTATTCCCTAATATTATTGTGTTCAAACTTTTTTTTTCCTTTTTTGAAACTGTAAGTTAGCGATCCATTAGCATTTAAGAACTAGTTTGAAGAAAATTTAACTCTTTTTTCCACGTGGGGTTGAATCCTTAAACCTTAATAGAGACAAAGAAAGAAAAAAATCAGCAAACACATGCAATGTTTGTATAGTGTATGCTGGTAGAAGTAGATGTGGTTAGAGTAGGTTTGAGGTCTTTAGAGGTGGTTTGAGGTGGTTAGAGGAGGTTAGAGGTGGTTAGGGGTGGTTAGGGGTAGTTAGAGATGGTTAGAGGTGGTTTGAGGTAGTTATAGATGGTTAGAGGTGGTTAGAGGAGGTTAGAGATGGTAACAGGAGGTTAGAGGTGGTTTGAGGTGGTTAGAGGTGGTAAGAGATGGTTAGAGATGGTTATAGGAGGTTAGAGGTGGTTTGAGGTGGTCAGAGGTAGTTAAAGATGGTTAGAGATGGTTAGGGGTAGTTAAAGATGGTTAGAGGTGGTCAGAGGTAGTTAATGATAATTAGAGGTGGTTAGAGGAGGTTAGAGATGGCTAGAAGTGTTTAGAGGTGGTTAGAGATGGTTAGGGGTAGTTAGAGATGGTTATAGGTGGTTAGAGGAGGTTAGAGATGGCTAGAGGTGGTTAGAGATGGTTAGAGTAATTCACTAAATTTCTGAAGATGCTTCCAGTAGGGGAAACGTTGTATTTCAACTACTTCGTGTATTTCAACGCCATCTTATATAAACTGATACAATCTTCTACAACATGATTGTATATAAGATTGTATTTTCCATCGTTCCTTTCATTTATGCTTTATGTGTATAAAAAAGGTGTCTCTTTTTTTAATGGTTTTTTACTATGATGTGTACTATTTATTTTACCTTATTCCATTTCATTGTGCAAGATTTGTAATATCTTTTATTATATTTTTGTTAATTTCATTTTCGGTCTTTTGAAAGAAATAATCTAGAAATTCGAACTTCCCTAAATCCTTTTTTCTTTTTGATCTATTTTTTCTTTGATATTATCCGAATTTTTTCCTTAAACTATTGATATGTTAAGAAAAATAAAAATCGCAAAAATGATCTCTATCTTGGAAACTATTGTCGTAACAGGCCAGGTGTTTCAAATTTTTATAATTTTTGGGTACAGAAATTTTTGGGAGGAAAAAAGGGATTCCTTTATAATGACAACCCTTCCTGAAAAACGGAGGATTTTTAAACACAAAAACCTTCTCCCTTATCCCTTTTTCTGAGTCAATACAATGCGTCACGTGACTGCACAATACCCTTATTTTAAGTTTGAATTTCTATTTCGGCACGGCTATCCGTCATAAGCTCTGACCCTTATTCAACCCTTGTCCATGCGGATGCAAGGGTACGTGCCCTAAAAGATTATTCTTCTATTCAAGAAACTAAAATTTCAGGAGGGCGGTTACCCCTTTAGAAATTAAGAACGGGGATAGTGGTGTATTGTTGAATATGTCTGAAGTCTAAAGATATCTCAGGTTGTTTACCTGAAAAATAACTCTTTATATGAATCTGAAGAAATACCTTTCCCTTTTTGATTGTACATTTTTTTTTTTTTTTTGAAAAATCTTTTGGCAAAACGCTTGATAAGTAATACTTTTGTACTATTTTCATCTTCCGACAAAATTATATAAAAAACCTGATTTTACTTTTTCTTTATTCTATTGAATAGAAATGCTGTCGGTAGGTCGTTCACCGAGTTCACGAACTCAGTAATCCTTTCTTTAAAGAATCTGCTGTATTAACGTCATTTTTTTTTACAATTGTCAATGATTCAATGGATTAAGTATTATTGTGTTTTTATAATCAACAACCCAAAGCCCACAACACAATTTTTTTAATTATTTTTTTGGAACGAAGTACCTTATGGCACGTTCTGGATAACGACCAAAATCACCGTCACAAAATAACCGTCACGCAAATCACCGTCACGAAATCTACCAATGACGATAACTTGAGTAAAAGATCACCGAGTTGAAATTTGGCACACATGTTCATTTTACCAACGCCCAGGCTAAATTCGTTGGACAACGTTATCCGCCTAAGCGTTCACGCGCAACGCTTGCGAAAACGTAAGCTTCAAAAAATTTTAGAACGGGAAAAAATGTTTTTTAGAAAGCCTGTTTACTTGACTTGTTTTGTTTATTTTTGTTATATGTCAAAATGTCACTTTGTTTTGTAAATATAGAAAATTTAATCACGGTAATATATAGGTATACTATTATAATACTGCGTACTTAATCCAAGCAAAATTGTAACTTCATCTATTTAATGAGACAAACAACTTTTTAAATCATTTTTTTTAGTAAAACGATCAACGACACTGTTATGAAGTGATAAAGATCGCTAAATTTGTTAGAGTGGACCAAAAAACGTCTTTAACTTGGACGTTTAAAATAATTAAAACAACGGCTAGGTACAAACAGTTAACTACTTTTAATTTTTGTCTCTTTTCTAACTCCACCATGTACAAGTGTAGTTAGCAACGTATACGTACTTAGCAATGTGATTTTATAAATATATTTCATGAAAAATGTAAAGAACTTCTTTTAATTTAGTTTTGGATCCTTTTAGGGAAATAAAATCGTACTCAGATTTTTACTTTTCGTGACAACGTTTCGGCATCACCTGCCATTCTCAAGCCTACAAAAAAATATATACTTTATTAAGGAAAAACCAAAAGTCGTAACATGAAACCATCTTAAACTACTAATGTTAGACACATACCTCCTCTATTGGCTATTGTGAGGATCGTTAGTAAAACATGTTGATAAAATTATTTGAAACAAAATTGTTCCACGTCAAAACAATATCTAAAAAAATCACAGGGAAGTACTTAGTCCAAGTACTTTTTAGGGTTTTGTAGACGAGTAAGCATACCCATTATGTAAATAATGATTTCTTGTCTTCAATCTAAAAGTCCCGGGTTCAATCCCACGGGGGGTCACAATGTTTTTTATCAGTAATAAACCAATAAGGAACGCAAAATTTAAAAAAGCAAATATATATTTGTGTCCTACTCTTCAGCAGCTTTCATTTGATACCCAACTCAAAATTTTAAAAAAATAAAATTTTGGGCAAATTTTAAATTTTCGCGCCTAAAATTGGCAATTTTTAAAATTTTTCGATGCACTCCCGGAATTTACATCACCCCACAATAGGGTATTAGTATGAATTATTTTGAAATTTTACATCCAGCCGTTATATGGTAGTTGAGGGGGGGCAATTTTGGGTGTATTTTGATTTATTTGACCAATAAGGAAAGCGAAATTTAAAAATTTATTCATATATTCGTAATCTGCTATTCAGCAGCTTTCATTTGATACCCCACTCGAAAATTAAAAAAAATCTAAATTTTTGACTTTACCGCATTTTTTCGAATTGCGCATGCGCATATTAAATTTTTAACTTTTGTGTATATGTCCTGTGTTTGGGCCCGGAAGTTACGCCAGTGTTATAAATTTCAGCATTTTAGCTTAAATGGTTCGGGCGCTATGAGCCAAAGAGCGACGGACAGACAGACACATCACCCTCGGCATAAGGGTTTTTAGAAGTATCTACAAAACCCTCTCTAGCCTTCTTTAACCAGATCACCCACGAAAGTCCCAGTAGGAACTTCGTTCCTACTGGGTGTCCCGCGACACCAACGTAATTTTATTTTATTTTTATTTTTTTTATATATAAAATTACTGGCTCGTGTCAATAGGATATGGTTATATTAAATTGCTTAATGATAGTACCATTAAATTTGAATTAAAATGGGCTATACGTTTAAAATGTTTTAAATAAAAATGGTATAAAACCTTCAAAATCTCAAAATATTATTTTTGCACTATTAAGAAAAATTAGAAAGACACAGAGAAATGAAAATTCAAAGAAATTAAAACACAAAAACAATGAAGACCCAGAGAATTGAAAAAAACACACATAAATGAGAAACATACTAAACTAAAACATGTTCAGGGTAGGGTTAAAAAAGTTTTAAAATATTAAGTCCTAATTTTGCAAATTTTGCCTTTGAGCTTAAGCTATGTTATCGCTTCTTGTGTGTCCAATTCATGTAAAAAGTCGTTTTAATATTGATACTAAATTATTTAGATAATATGTATAAATGTAAAGAGCGCAGACGGTTGACATTAATCTGGGTCCGTCTTCGGGCTATTTTCGACAAACCATCTATCATAATTTTCATTCTTTATATTTGTGAGAGCCAGCGTTATCGTGTGGGTTAAACCCCGTCTGCTCTGCCATCACTGAAACATGAGTGGAACGAGATGGGGTTCGATTCCTCGCCTTGATGCTCTGATTTATATGGCTCACTATTGATCACATCATACTCGCTTCGGCGGTACAATGTACATATGTATGATGATTGAAGTGGCTGGAATTCTCTACCGCGGGGTGTAAAAAGGGCCTAATTGCAAGGTTTGAACATGTGGTTCGTTATTTGTGTTGTGCGCATGTGGAAGAGAAAGAAATGGGTGCATAAGGTTGAAACTTATGTGGGACCAACAATGGGCTAATTATGACCTACCACACAAATTTTTATTAAAGTCGGACAAGTAGTTTTTAAGATATTGGTGCTGCTTCGCAAAATTTGAACGACAGGCCGACAGACAGACACGGAACCAAAAGTTGTTCCCCAATGTCTGAAATGGCTTCTTTTTTGAATTCGGAAAGATAATAGTCATTTATGCACCTAGGGAGTAAAGTAAGCCATTATTCCCTGAGCGAAAAAGTTGATTCTTGAGGTGAAGCCGAATGAATCATGTCCCTAAATCCCGAGGCGAAGCCGAGGGAATTAGACATATTAATTCCCGAGGCGTAGTCAAGGGAATAACGCTAATTAGCTCCCGAGGCGAAGCCAAGAGAGATAATTATCGCGAAGGGAATAATGGCACTTTACTCACGAGGTACATACAATATTTTATCTCCAGTAGGAAGTAAATACAT
>KZ651709.1:174312-185708 GCA_001010745.2 Gerris buenoi
TTATAAACAGGCGAGCGTAGCGAGCCTACAATAATCTTATTTAATAAATATTTACTGCAAATGCCGAATCAACAGGCGAGCGCAGCGAGCTCGCGATAATATTATTAAATAAAAATATAGACAAAATAATTTTAATGCTTTCTTCAGGTTGAATAAGAATGCCAGGTATTCACTAGAATATTGTCCTGATATCATTATTGAGAACTTAATTCCGGCTGATATAATAGCACATTTCTACGCGAGTTCTTTATGCACCGCATCACTAGTATTCCACATGATGAAATAAAATGATTAATATTCCACATGATGAAATCAAGTGATTAATATTCCACATGATGAAATCAAGTGATTAATATTCCACATGATGAAATCAAGTGATTAATATTCCACATGATGAAATCAAGTGATTAATACTCCACATGATGAAATCAAGTGATTAATACTCCACATGATGAAATCAAGTGATTAATATTCCACATGATGAAATCAAGTAATTATTATTCCACATGATGGAATCAAGTATAAATATTCCACATACCGCACTAGGGCGGAAAATAAGATGAATTATGAAACGCACATGCGCATTGAATACAACTACGTATGAACAGAATCACTTTCTATACGTATCTAAACAGAGATACAATGTTTATACTTCGTATCAATCGTAGATAAAAGAATTTTATAGACCCTTTGTTTTTATCTAAATTGGAGTTTGAAATGAACACTCTTATAACTCAGTTAAAGGATTGATGATTCCCAGGTATGGAAGAAAATTTGCACCGATTACATTAGCGTCCCCATCCACTGTCGTTCTTTCCGTAAGGAAAGCCGATTCCATCAAGAAATAGTTAGTGTATGGGATTCAAGAGGAAATAACGGCAGGATTATAATTTTACAAGATAATCCCGTCGCACCATCCTCTCCATTCTTGTCAACTGATATGTTTCATGTGGATGGGATAGAGATATTCCTTTCATTGTGTTTATGGCATCAAACGAAGGGATTGTAGTCACACGGCAAGCCTGCAGGATGGAATGAGCGGATCGTCTCACAGGAAAGAAAGAAAGTGGTTGAGTGGATGGTAATGAACATGATTATCAATCATGCCGTGCTTTCCTTCACGATCAAGAAAAAGGAAAGTCTGTCGGGAAACGACAATTGATGGGGCTCTATTGTTTTTAAAAAATAGAAATTAAAATTTTTTTTCAGCAAAATTCCATTTTGCTGCCTGGTAATATAAATAACTATTCCTTTGACAGAAATAACAATACGCCGCGCCACCGCCGTTGAGAATAAAAGCCAAATCGGAGATGTTTTTCATGCCAAAGGATTGCCCATGAGTAATAGAATAACATTGTAACAGGACTCTCTTGTAAAGTATAACTGAATGAGATTGGTTTTGTATGTTTCTGATAATGTACACGATTCGTATCGGTTAGGTTTATTTGGTTGGGTGTCACATCTAACTCCCAATATCTTTTTTAGCCTTTCCCAGCAACGCATACCGTGTAATCTTTCTTTGGGGGACTATAAAACGATACTAATCTTGACTAGGTTAAGAAAATTTGTCACATCCCTTATCCTTGACTTTAAGATGGTCCTCTGGAAGATCTTAACTTATTATTTTGTCGCAGGTCTATTTTGGTATCTTATGCGGTACTTTGATCTTGTGAGGTGAAGGTTCAACGACCTGTTAGATGGTCCGTTTGACCATCTAATTTCTTCCTGTTTGGTCTTTGATCTTTTTATCCTCCTCTTACGAGTAAAGTCTTCCTTTATCTCTTCTCTCTTATTGTCTGAACACTTGTACGCCGGAGGCGAATGGAAAACGGTATAGGACGGCACAAGCTAAACTTAAAGATCCTTACGGCGAATCCCCAGTGTAAATATGAATAGACCAGTGAGCTGCGAATCTTAATCTGGAGATTACTAACCGATTGTGAGAGGGGTGACGCTAAAGAAGATCATCCACGGTACCGATGTAATCCTGGTATCCTTCCGTGGAAATAATTGGTTAGACATTGTAAATAGGTTAAAAGCAGGTATCCTGAGGTATTCCGGCAGGATTATAAGAAAATGCTTAAAGGATAAACCTTAAAAAGAAGTCTTCAATCTTCAAAGTATACTAAAAACCTAATTGCAAAAACCCTCTCGTATAATTCCAGCAATGGTTCAAAAAAGAGATTTTTCTTCAGAGGATTATCGCCTCAATAAAAGAGAAAAACGAAAAAGAAGAAGCGATATTGATGAATGGAGTCACTGAATCGTGTAACCATTGTCATTTAGACACAAGTTTTCCCTTCTCGCGTCCATGTTTCTCTGTTATATATACATATTATATTGTTAGTGCAACAGCTGGTTCGTTTATTGCCTTACCGATGAATTGACCATAACAAAGCTTTCCTAACCTATACAAGGAAACCTTCTGACCTCCTCATTCATTTCTTCACAAGAGGAATTCCATCGACCACTTAAATGCTATTATAAAAGTTTTCAATTTTTAACATCCTTTTCATTTTTTTCCCCTCCCTCCTTTTACAAGCCAATAAAAGGAGGCTACCTGGAGTACCATCGACTTCACAAGTTCACCCCCTAACTGAGGCCAGTTTAAGGGTCTACTTAAAAGCATAAACCATAACAAATATTTCGTGTTAAATCGGAACCCCTCAAATTCAAAGGAAAAACATTTTTGGCTCATTTATAACGACTTTCCGTTTATAATGTATGTTAAATACAAAAGTAAATATATATAAGAGTCTAACAAAAAAATAGATGCTATAGAAAGACGAGCAGAAGGACTGTAAAATTAAATTCTTAACAATGGCTCGAATTTTTAAAATTCTACAATCCATTAATTTTCTCTTTAGAGATAATTTATTATACACATACACGTTTACGTGTCCGACGATAACATGAGTAAACGTTGACCGATTTATTTGAAATTTCGTATTCATGTTCTTTTTACTAATGCTGAGGCTAAGTTCGTTGGACAGCGTAATCCGTAAAAGAGTTCGCGCTCAACGCTCGCGTAAACGTGAGATTCAAATGTAAAATTGGCATTTTAGAACGGAAAAAGATTTTATCCCCTAATCAATGAGAGGAATATTTTTTTTTTTCACATAACATGTTTTATCAAAGCCAATAGCGACATCGATATGAAATGATAAATATAATTTTAAAACTATTAAAGCTGTTCTTACACGTGTAGAGAAAACTACGTTTTTACCGACATCTTTAGTTCTAACGTAACGAATTTAATAAAGCTTCATATACATCGTTTAAAGTAAAATAATGAAACAGGCATGTTACATTTCAATTTGATATACAAGCAGAAGTTATTGTGTAGTAAGGTGGTGCATTTTATAATAGTTGAATGAAAGACTGCCAGAACATGTAAGTTAAGGGTGCGTAGAAAGGCACCCTTGACCCTTGTCCCCCTCAATACACGTTTTTTTTTGTTTTTTTTTCTTCTTACAATCATCCTCTTTAACTTGTAACTAGGGAATCCAATCCCGGACCAAATTTTCGATCCCGGGATTTCGGGACCGTAAAAACGAATCCCGGGTTCCCGGGACCAATCCAGGGATTGGCCAAATTCCATCTAGACTTATAAAAAGCCTAAAAGCATGTAGTTATGATGTATTATTATTTATTTAATTATCATTATAACAAAATAAGCCATATTTATTTAGCATTTCTTTTGTTTTTTAAACAAAAATTGATAAACATTAATCACACTAAAGAAGCAAAAAATGTACCTAATGAAAACAACTAATCATCCCGTAATAAGTTTTAGCTACAAAAAAAACTGCATACTTAAAATGTTCTTAAAAATATGCTGTTTAGGTTTTAAAATTACATATATTTGAATTTACAAAACTTAACAAAATTGAGCCATTTCTTTTCTTATGGTACTTAGAAGGTCAGTTTTTGTCTGTACTCCAGGTTCATACTTTTTCTAACAGTTTTCATACTTTTTTCAATTTCTTGATTTAAAAGTTATGTAAGTGTAGCTGGTGCTGGATAAGTACTTTCCTCTCTCTTAATACTTCCTACAGTCCACACCGCGCAGTCAACCAATCTCGGAAATCTGTAAACTCTTACTAAGCTACTAAGTGCAATCGCCTTCCTGATTAATATTATTGTTTATTCAATTCATTTGTTTGATAGTTTATTTAGTTTACTACTTAGAAAATCAATTATTCTCTTGATTAAACAGTACTTGTACCAGCCAAAATACCTTAAACCGTAAAAATGTTCAAATCCCGAAATCCCGGGATTGTTACTTTACAATCCCGGGATTGCCGCAGGGATAAATCAACTCGGGATCCCGGGATTGGATTCCCTACTTGTAACTGATCAAGATTAACTATTTCCTTGATATCTAAAATTTAATTTATTGCATTAGAGCCACGCGATGCCTATGTATGATAGATCTAAGAGCGGCAATGGAGGTTATTTTAAAGGAATATCATAAATTGTCAATGTTCACTAAATCTGGGTTATTTAACTTAGCAGCTCTTATGTCGATCTCCGATGTAAACTAGACTTGCCTTTCCCCAGTTATATTGATTAATGTAACTCAATTGAATGTAAATAAGTGTAATAGGTATTTAAAGAAGCTCACAATTGTGATATTTTGACTCTTCTTTGAGATATTTTCAAGCTAAAATCTTAATTATTCATTTGTTTTTTTATATATAATCTTTTATATAATCGAATAGTGTCCCGACAACGACAACAACGACTCACCTCCAAATGATTTATAACGTTAAAAATTGATGCCATAACCTGGGATCGAACCCGGGGCTACTGGGTGAAAGCCCGATTCCAAACCATTTGCGCTATACCTATGTAACGAATATCGGTGCACAAAACTTCCTATTTAAATGTTTTAATTTTAATTACCTATAACTGCATAAAACTTACTATTTAAATAGTAAATATCTCTTTAAATATATATTCCAATTATAACTAATTATCTCTCAACTCTTTTTCTAAACCATATTTATTATTCTGCCCGTTACCGCGGGCCTAACAGCTAGTAATATATAAATTGGTTACAAAAATTAGCTACGACATTACCATTTAATCAGATTAATAATACTTCTACTTATTTTTACAATTTAGTATATTCTTAATCTTACATTAAATAATTGACATTATTTATTGTTACCCTATACAAGATACAAAAACAGCTTTCTCTTAACCAAAGATACGCTGATTAAATTAAAAAAAAGGGTTTTTGTTGATTAAAAAAAAGTGCATATTATTACTGCTAAAGAACTGCAATCAAAATGTAAATTTTATTTTTGATGTTCATGTAACATGATCAGGCAGATGTCCAGATTTTCTTTCTAAAAAAATTATTCAACAAAAAATATAATTGAACTGTTCAAAATTGTCCATTAAACCAATTAAAAGAATAATACATGGTTATTTTGAGGTAAAATGCAACCAGGCGCTCTTGTAAAAATTGGCGGCTACTGCATATTTTTTTTCCGCCGCGAAAAAAAATCCCCAAAAACTAGACCGTTAATTATAATTGCATGTGTATGAAGGAGGAGAAATTGAATGCAACGTATTATTATGCAGCGCACTTTGCAAATCTAATTATATTAGATGCATCTTTATTATAGCAACGATTTCACTCTCCATATTAATTACTTAATGTCCGGGTACACATTTCATTTTTAAATTTGAAATTTAGTAAAAGCCATGTATTTTTATAGCGTTGTTTTGGACATAAGATTTTTTTAATATATCCTTTAAAAATATAATATTACAAATATATTTTTAACTTTTACTTATTTTTAAGGAAAAAGTATTGTTTTCACCTTAAAACGGAATTATCCGTTTTGGGTGTTCTCAAGAGCCATTTATTCCTTAATAGACCCAACTTTACAAACTCAAGAAAAATGACCCATTCATTTCTTAATAGGCAAAAATATTCAGGAAAAATGATCCATTCATTTCTTAATAGACAAAAATATTCAAGGAAAAATTAACCATTAATTTCTCAATAAACAAAAATGAGCCATTCATTTCTTAATAGACAAAAATATTCAAGAAAAATGAGCCATTCATTTCTTAATAGACAAAAATATTCAAGGAAAAATGAGCCATTCATTTCTTAATAGACAAAAATATTCANCCCTATTAAAAACATTCAAGGAAACCTAAGAGTTAGGGAACCTTTCTATTGATATTTGTGATTATTGACATGACTGAGCATGTCATACAAACCAGTACATGATATTGTCTGAGGATCGTTAGGATCTTACAGTAAACGGTTCGCAAACGATCCCTGCCCGGGTTGGAACGGCTTTTATCCATTGCCCATGCAGGTGACGATCCCGCGGACGGTACACTGCTTGGTGTGAACAAACCTATCATCAATGTACTACTGTCCATTTTGCCAAAGTTTAAAGTTTTATTTATCTACCATTTATTATTATTCTTCCCAAAGCGATTTGCGCCGCGAATTGCTACAAACACTATGACTGGAGGAGGGTTAGTTATTAGTTAGGCCTCCAAATATTTTGACGGAAAACAAACTAAAGTGAAGTTAGGTAAATGATTTAATAATTTAATAGCAATTGATTAATTATATCATATTTTCATTATTTTCAATAATATCATGAGAGAATTATTATGTTTAAAGTATTTTTATAAGAATGGAAGGTGATAAAATTCGGACCATCCAAACTATAGTTTGGGGTATAACTTCCCCAAACTCAAAGGATAGATTACATCAAAGTGAAACCGATAAATTGCTCGAAAAAAATTCGAACCCCGGAAAAAGTTGATAATATCTATATTCAATATGCCAACTTTGTTGCCAGCGACACATAAAAACCTGAATTGAGGGAATTCCAACACTTTGGTAATCGTGAAACTAGAATCCTTCTGGCATACTGATGATCCCTAATTCTCTGAAACCCAACAACCATTTCAACGAAAAAAAAACACGAGTTTTAAAGTCCAGCTGTACCCTGGTTGTACTTTTTCTAAATTGTTATGCAGTGTTATGTATGAAAAAGGAAAAGTAACGGTGATTAGGAGTTTGTTTTGTTCACGTCTTTTTCCAGTTCTGGATATTTTCCAGCGATATCTCAATTTAGTCTTGTAAATAATGAAATAAATTGAGAGACAATTTTAAAAGAAATCTTAGCATAATCAGAACTACTATTATTTCATTCCCTCTGATGTGTACTTAAATATATTTTAACTTAGGTATATGGAAACAAAAATGAACTAATTGTGATGGAACACTCAAATTTCGTTAGAACTAAAGTTTTTAACATATGATGGTTCGCAAAAATTTAATTACAGACTGACAGTCGTATACGGGACCAAAAAAATGTTTCCTGATGTCTGAAACAGATATCTGTCTTGAAATTTTTAAAATTCGAGACATAAAAAGTGTCAGTACTTCGGAACTTTTTTTATTATTAGCTTAGAAGCTAAAGGAGAGGGAAATTATATAATTTAGGTACAATTGGGCTCAAAATAATATAAGGGAATTATCTGGTTCATTTACTTCTCTTTTTTGAAATTCATTTTTTACGATTTTGGTAGTATTCATACTACGGAATGATTAAATTTTAATTTAAATCAAATTATAATTATTATTAACTACGGGAAACAGTCAGAGAAAAACAAGCTCCAGCGCCGGGGTTTGAACCCGGGCCTCTGTATTACACATAATGGTACAGGGTACATAAAGGAAAAAATTAATAATAATTAAATGAAAATGCACGCTCAGCTCAATAATGCAAGCATTGCACACCTAGTCTACCTATAACTTTTAAACAGTTTTTTAAAATAACGTTCGTATAGTAAGCACACGACTCTGTATGCATTTGTACTGTCCAAAACGCAATGAAACTACCAAGTGTGTTATCTAATTCGTTCCCATGATCATTTATAAGATATTTAGGGAAAGGTCTTTTATTATAAAATAGCGTACGTATTGCAAAATTCCTTAAAAAAAAAAAAACAATTTATAGTTTTATGACAAAGAATAACTATGGATTTATCGAATCCATTGTTGTTAAACAAAATTTTAAAAACAAAAAGATTTGTTAAACAAAATAGAGGGAGGACAATTTTGAACATTTTACCACAATTTACCGTGAATATAATTCTCCCAGGCGGGGCATCGAACCAGACTCCTCATCCTTTGTAGTTACAGCTATTTTCTCAAGAACCAGATTTTTCCCCCAGGAAATTGGACTGTAATTAGATTTTCTTTTTAAATCGAAATCGACGAAACCTTTTTTGAGATTTTTCGTTCTCAGTTTTTAGCGGATATTTAGAGCTAGAATTCACTTTTTTATTTCACTCCGTGATCTGGTTTTTCGGATCATTTATGTTAAATTTAATAAAACAGGCCTAAAAAAAAAACTTTTTGGACTCGAATGTTTCGTAATAATTCATCACAATTGAATTGTTGTTTAGCGCTTTTGCAATACATTATTTCTATTTTATATACTTCTCTTTTACTTTTTAATTTCTCTTATATGTGGTGTATATACATACATACATACATACGCATACGAGAAACTAAAAAATTAAAGGCAGAAAGTAATAATTGTAAGAGAAAAGCCGAATTATACTATGGATGCTTGAAGAAAAATAATAAAAAATCAGTATTAATAATAAAAACGTCTTGAGTGAAAGGGTTAGTTAGTAGGACAAACCACTTGTTCAAACCAGGCAACTTATTTGGACCCGGTTTAATAACCCTGTAAGGAGTTCTTTCTCAACCACTTTAAAATTCAAAGTACTGCTTAAGTGAATACGGTGTCAGTTGTGAGCAGTGTAAAATCAAAATGCTTACGAGTGGGATCGTAAAAGACTGGCGCACGCTTAGAACTACTAGCGCTTCCTGCACTCCGCGGCCGCATCTCCAACTAGCGGCCTGTAAAAATGCATGCAATATTTTTACAGGCCCTAGGGCTGTAAAATAGAACTTTACCCTTCAGGAAAGGAATGTTTACATGTGGTGGGTGATAAAGTATATTTATATGTATGTAGTGTATTGAATTACCTTGGTAATGGTTAAAGTGAGGATGGTGGGAGGGTGGGGGTGTGAGATCCGAAGAGAACATGGGTGGTGGAGGAATTGGTCCAATCTCTGACAATGGTATAGGAGGCTCAGGTAGTTCACTAAGTACCATAGGTGAGTCTACCTGCTCAACTCCCCCGCTACCCGACTTCACCTCACCGCCTGTAACAAACGAACACATATTGACTTAGAATAACGTAATAAAATAGTTAAAAGTTGGACATAGTCCAATGTCTAAATTACATGGTTACCTAACAGGCATTTTATTATAGTATGACGTAAAAAAACACATTATACATAGTAAATTTCAAAATAACTGTAGAGGGTCATTTATATAATGTGATTAAAATTAAAGGGACCAATAAATATAAACCCGTTCATAGAGAAACATAAAAACTATTTTCGATAACGAAAACAAACATTCAAAAGTAGAATAAATCATTGTGGTTCTCAAGCAATAGAATACCTTTTACATTGTAGTATACAAGTAATGATTGTATATTATTAAAAATGTTCTTATAAAAAGAAGACAAAATAAATAACAAAATGAATTTGTCAAACATAAAAGAGAAAGATAATATCTCAGAAAGTATTTTTTTTATTCCGGTCTCAATTTATTTGCAAAGGTTCATCTGTGACAGTTTTCAAAGATCCGGGTCTATCTCCTGGTTTACCGAACATCGTACATTATCTGGTGGTTTTATTTCTCTATACAGATTCCTAGATTTCCAAGCATTAACCCCATGGGAGAGTAAAAAAAAGCTCGAGTTCGATTCCCAGTCAAGACCCATGGGACGATAAAATTCCCAAGAGTTGTGACCCTATGTTGTATAAAACGACCGAACAAAAAAATACCGTATTACCTCGCTTCATAAAAAATAAATAGAAGAAAGAATTATACAAACTAAAAACTAGTTTATTTTCCCCGAGTTACAAACTAATTCCCGACTATTACAAATGAAAAACAAGGTATAAAATTAAAAATAGGATTGATTTTAGTTCATGCTACTTGCAATTAGTTGATGAATTTACTTATTTAATCAAAAATCATCTCGTATGATTTTTGCTGCCAATTATAGTGGATAAAATTATTTTCATGATTCTGAGTACAAAATTAATTATAGTAGACCGAAAAACAAGTTGATGTTAGTTTGTAATTTGACAGGTTAGTTATTTAAATATTACTCCAAATCATGGTGTTTATCTATTAAGTGACAAACTATCACCTTAAGTTTTGGTCAACTAACTAATTTTGTACTCAGAATCATTAAAATCACATTGTCCACCAAAATTGGTGGGGCATGGCCACTCTCAGGCGGTTTATTTTTTTTTTAAATGCCTCTTGCCAAGTAATGTCCCGTAGACGAACTTAGCCGACCACTTATTCTTAAGAGGCACTAAAAGATTAACTTATACACAGAATTCTAGCTTGATGTTAAGTCACATACTTCTTTTGCATCTCCTGGACTACTTTCTTTAGTATAATACGCATATAAGAAACTGAAAATAAATAAAAAATACAAATTTTGGTTCATGCTATTTCCTTTTAGAATTCCTTGACACACCTATATTTTTTTAATAGTTAACAATGATGTGAGATGAAGAATAATTAATTACCTTTCTAAAGTAATATTCATAAATTTAATACATTTAAAATTTCAGTTAATTAATAACATACATAAAGAGCTTGGTTAATGTAAATAAGATTGTTTTTAAACTGACTGAAAAAAAAGTTAAGCTCAATTCAGGTAAACTTTTATTAACCTGTTGGGAAGAAGTTTTCTTTAGGTGATTTCTATTACAACAAGAAACTAATCCATTGAATTATAAAACCTAATTTGCTTATTTACCAACGATTTTCAATAACCGTATTTGACTGAAAAGTATTTGGGGGTAGCTCTCATATAGCACACACACACACACATATATTTATTGAAAGTGTAAGATTTGAGCATAATGATACTCTTGAATTGGTTGTCTCTATAAGTTGGTTGTCTCTATGAGTTGGTTGTCTCTATGAGCAACTTATATTTTATTGAACCAGTTTACAGACAAAGTGAACACTCTGACATATTACTTTACCATTAAATTTAATAAATTGGTGTCGCTTATGAAAGTCTTAAAAAAATGGGAGTGATGGGTAAAATATGTCAAATAAATCCCATTATTTATCTGCATTTAACGATGTTTTTTCTTTTTTTTTTTAATCGAAAATTATAATTTCATTTCTCTAACTTGTTTAAATTTTAAACAACTTTCTTACTTCAAAGTTAAAAATATATGTTTATATATATATATATATATATATATATATATATATATA
>KZ651709.1:185854-200106 GCA_001010745.2 Gerris buenoi
AATAATTAATTACCTTTCTAAAGTAATATTCATAAATTTAATACATTTAAAATTTCAGTTAATTAATAACATACATAAAGAGCTTGGTTAATGTAAATAAGATTGTTTTTAAACTGACTGAAAAAAAAGTTAAGCTCAATTCAGGTAAACTTTTATTAACCTGTTGGGAAGAAGTTTTCTTTAGGTGATTTCTATTACAACAAGAAACTAATCCATTGAATTATAAAACCTAATTTGCTTATTTACCAACGATTTTCAATAACCGTATTTGACTGAAAAGTATTTGGGGGTAGCTCTCATATAGCACACACACACACACATATATTTATTGAAAGTGTAAGATTTGAGCATAATGATACTCTTGAATTGGTTGTCTCTATAAGTTGGTTGTCTCTATGAGTTGGTTGTCTCTATGAGTTGATTGTTTCTATGAGTATATTGTCTGTATGAGTTGATTGATTCTATGAATTGATTTTCTCTATGAGTTGATTTTGATTGTCTCTATAGGTGGTGATACAAATGCCCACAGCTTGAACCAATGAGTTGATTGATTCTATGAGTTGATTGATTCTATGAGTTGATTGATTCTATGAGTTGATTGTCTTCATGAGATGATTTTTTTCAATGAGTTGATTGTTTCTATGAGTATATTGTCTCTATGAGTTGATTGATTCTATGAGTTGATTGTTTCTATGAGTTGATTGATTCTATGAGTATATTGTCTCTATGAGTTGAATGTCTCTATGAGTTGATTGCCTTCATGAGATGATTGTTTCTAGGAGTTGAATGTCTCTATGAGTTGATTGTCTTCATGAGATGATTTTTTTCAATGAGTTGATTGTTTCTATGAGTATATTGTCTCTATGAGTTGATTGATTCTATGAGTTGATTGTTTCTATGAGTTGATTGATTCTATGAGTATATTGTCTCTATGAGTTGAATGTCTCTATGAGTTGATTGCCTTCATGAGATGATTGTTTCTAGGAGTTGAATGTCTCTATGAGTTGATTGTCTTCATGAGATGATTTTTTTCAATGAGTTGATTGTTTCTATGAGTATATTGTCTCTATGAGTTGATTGATTCTATGAGTTGATTGTTTCTATGAGTTGATTGATTCTATGAGTATATTGTCTCTATGAGTTGAATGTCTCTATGAGTTGATTGCCTTCATGAGATGATTGTTTCTAGGAGTTGAATGTCTCTATGAGTTGATTGTCTTCATGAGATGATTTTTTTCAATGAGTTGATTGTTTCTATGAGTATATTGTCTCTATGAGTTGATTGATTCTATGAGTTGATTGTTTCTATGAGTTGATTGATTCTATGAGTATATTGTCTCTATGAGTTGAATGTCTCTATGAGTTGATTGCCTTCATGAGATGATTGTTTCTAGGAGTTGAATGTCTCTATGAGTTGATTGTCTTCATGAGATGATTTTTTTCAATGAGTTGATTGTTTCTATGAGTATATTGTCTCTATGAGTTGATTGATTCTATGAGTTGATTGTTTCTATGAGTTGATTGATTCTATGAGTATATTGTCTCTATGAGTTGAATGTCTCTATGAGTTGATTGCCTTCATGAGATGATTGTTTCTAGGAGTTGAATGTCTCTATGAGTTGATTGTCTTCATGAGATGATTTTTTTCAATGAGTTGATTGTTTCTATGAGTATATTGTCTCTATGAGTTGATTGATTCTATGAGTTGATTGTTTCTATGAGTTGATTGATTCTATGAGTATATTGTCTCTATGAGTTGAATGTCTCTATGAGTTGATTGCCTTCATGAGATGATTGTTTCTAGGAGTTGAATGTCTCTATGAGTTGATTGTCTTCATGAGATGATTTTTTTCAATGAGTTGATTGTTTCTATGAGTATATTGTCTCTATGAGTTGATTGATTCTATGAGTTGATTGTTTCTATGAGTTGATTGATTCTATGAGTATATTGTCTCTATGAGTTGAATGTCTCTATGAGTTGATTGCCTTCATGAGATGATTGTTTCTAGGAGTTGAATGTCTCTATGAGTTGATTGTCTTCATGAGATGATTTTTTTCAATGAGTTGATTGTTTCTATGAGTATATTGTCTCTATGAGTTGATTGATTCTATGAGTTGATTGTTTCTATGAGTTGATTGATTCTATGAGTATATTGTCTCTATGAGTTGAATGTCTCTATGAGTTGATTGCCTTCATGAGATGATTGTTTCTAGGAGTTGAATGTCTCTATGAGTTGATTGTCTTCATGAGATGATTTTTTTCAATGAGTTGATTGTTTCTATGAGTATATTGTCTCTATGAGTTGATTGATTCTATGAGTTGATTGTTTCTATGAGTTGATTGATTCTATGAGTATATTGTCTCTATGAGTTGAATGTCTCTATGAGTTGATTGCCTTCATGAGATGATTGTTTCTAGGAGTTGAATGTCTCTATGAGTTGATTGTCTTCATGAGATGATTTTTTTCAATGAGTTGATTGTTTCTATGAGTATATTGTCTCTATGAGTTGATTGATTCTATGAGTTGATTGTTTCTATGAGTTGATTGATTCTATGAGTATATTGTCTCTATGAGTTGAATGTCTCTATGAGTTGATTGCCTTCATGAGATGATTGTTTCTAGGAGTTGAATGTCTCTATGAGTTGATTGTCTTCATGAGATGATTTTTTTCAATGAGTTGATTGTTTCTATGAGTATATTGTCTCTATGAGTTGATTGATTCTATGAGTTGATTGTTTCTATGAGTTGATTGATTCTATGAGTATATTGTCTCTATGAGTTGAATGTCTCTATGAGTTGATTGCCTTCATGAGATGATTGTTTCTAGGAGTTGAATGTCTCTATGAGTTGATTGTCTTCATGAGATGATTTTTTTCAATGAGTTGATTGTTTCTATGAGTATATTGTCTCTATGAGTTGATTGATTCTATGAGTTGATTGTTTCTATGAGTTGATTGATTCTATGAGTATATTGTCTCTATGAGTTGAATGTCTCTATGAGTTGATTGCCTTCATGAGATGATTGTTTCTAGGAGTTGAATGTCTCTATGAGTTGATTGTCTTCATGAGATGATTTTTTTCAATGAGTTGATTGTTTCTATGAGTATATTGTCTCTATGAGTTGATTGATTCTATGAGTTGATTGTTTCTATGAGTTGATTGATTCTATGAGTATATTGTCTCTATGAGTTGAATGTCTCTATGAGTTGATTGCCTTCATGAGATGATTGTTTCTAGGAGTTGAATGTCTCTATGAGTTGATTGTCTTCATGAGATGATTTTTTTCAATGAGTTGATTGTTTCTATGAGTATATTGTCTCTATGAGTTGATTGATTCTATGAGTTGATTGTTTCTATGAGTTGATTGATTCTATGAGTATATTGTCTCTATGAGTTGAATGTCTCTATGAGTTGATTGCCTTCATGAGATGATTGTTTCTAGGAGTTGAATGTCTCTATGAGTTGATTGTCTTCATGAGATGATTTTTTTCAATGAGTTGATTGTTTCTATGAGTATATTGTCTCTATGAGTTGATTGATTCTATGAGTTGATTGTTTCTATGAGTTGATTGATTCTATGAGTATATTGTCTCTATGAGTTGAATGTCTCTATGAGTTGATTGCCTTCATGAGATGATTGTTTCTAGGAGTTGAATGTCTCTATGAGTTGATTGTCTTCATGAGATGATTTTTTTCAATGAGTTGATTGTTTCTATGAGTATATTGTCTCTATGAGTTGATTGATTCTATGAGTTGATTGTTTCTATGAGTTGATTGATTCTATGAGTATATTGTCTCTATGAGTTGAATGTCTCTATGAGTTGATTGCCTTCATGAGATGATTGTTTCTAGGAGTTGAATGTCTCTATGAGTTGATTGTCTTCATGAGATGATTTTTTTCAATGAGTTGATTGTTTCTATGAGTATATTGTCTCTATGAGTTGATTGATTCTATGAGTTGATTGTTTCTATGAGTTGATTGATTCTATGAGTATATTGTCTCTATGAGTTGAATGTCTCTATGAGTTGATTGCCTTCATGAGATGATTGTTTCTAGGAGTTGAATGTCTCTATGAGTTGATTGTCTTCATGAGATGATTTTTTTCAATGAGTTGATTGTTTCTATGAGTATATTGTCTCTATGAGTTGATTGATTCTATGAGTTGATTGTTTCTATGAGTTGATTGATTCTATGAGTATATTGTCTCTATGAGTTGAATGTCTCTATGAGTTGATTGCCTTCATGAGATGATTGTTTCTAGGAGTTGAATGTCTCTATGAGTTGATTGTCTTCATGAGATGATTTTTTTCAATGAGTTGATTGTTTCTATGAGTATATTGTCTCTATGAGTTGATTGATTCTATGAGTTGATTGTTTCTATGAGTTGATTGATTCTATGAGTATATTGTCTCTATGAGTTGAATGTCTCTATGAGTTGATTGCCTTCATGAGATGATTGTTTCTAGGAGTTGAATGTCTCTATGAGTTGATTGTCTTCATGAGATGATTTTTTTCAATGAGTTGATTGTTTCTATGAGTATATTGTCTCTATGAGTTGATTGATTCTATGAGTTGATTGTTTCTATGAGTTGATTGATTCTATGAGTATATTGTCTCTATGAGTTGAATGTCTCTATGAGTTGATTGCCTTCATGAGATGATTGTTTCTAGGAGTTGAATGTCTCTATGAGTTGATTGTCTTCATGAGATGATTTTTTTCAATGAGTTGATTGTTTCTATGAGTATATTGTCTCTATGAGTTGATTGATTCTATGAGTTGATTGTTTCTATGAGNTTTCACAAAACCAACGAAACCCTTTTTACGTGAGAATTCACGCCTTACCAATTTATTTTATTTTTTTTTTGTTTTTTTTTTTTACTTCTGAGCTTACCGAAGGTAACGGAATCTATGTGCTGATGAACGAACACATTTTTGTCATTGATTTAAAAAATTCCAAGACAGAAATTTGTTGCAGGCTCAGGGAACATTTTTGGTTCCGTGTCTATCTTTCACTCAATTTTTAAGAACGAACACATGTAAAAAAACTACTTACCAATTTTAATGAAGAAAATAATTGTTTATTTAATACAGATAATATATTAATTATGGTTACATGAATTAAAAACGTACATACCCCGGCCAAAGAACATCAAGGGGGACCGATTTTAATGAAATTTGGATGATAGGTCTTAATTAGCCCATTATTGGTCCCATATAAGTTATAAGTTTTATCGCCCTCCACTTCTAAACATTCCTGTCCTGAGCGGGAGGTAATGTTCCATATTATCTCCCTGCGGCGGGTAATAATGTATGGTTTATCCATTACACTCCCGCTAATTTAGTTCGAGAAGCGGCCGCTTCCTGGCCGGGCCGCGGCGTGCAGGAAGCGCTAGTAGTACTCAGCATCAGCTGTTTAAGTAAACAATCAATATTTTTATAACTGCAGTTTGTTATGGTTAAGATTTAACCTTAATATGCGTTTATTGTTTTTGAAGATTACGGCAAAATAGTTTTTCTTACGAATTAGTAGCTCAGTTATGAGGTGTCACAACTAACCTTCTCCAAAACACATACGAGGTGTAGACATACAAGCACACATACAAGCTATGACATAACAAATAACTTTGTGAATCTGATACGAGATATCACGACTGTTCATTTTCTATGTGAAGGATTTTTTTTTCTTATGAAATCTTGCATGTTACTGCACACAAGCCTCCCAAGGCCAATACAATGAAAACCTCAAAATCAAAATTTTTAAAGTTACGAGGTATCACTTATTAATTAGCCATCGATATAATATACTTTATTTATTATTAATTTCTATGAGTAAAAAGTCGAAGGTAATTTTTAACTTCTTCAATCGACAAAAGCTTTTAACTTTTAGTTTATTTATTTTTTTATTTTTTTTTATGAACTTTCATTTTCGAGTATTTTTAACAAAAGGTCCTATTAAAATTAAACTTCTTTTAATTTTTGTATAAGATAAATCCTTAAGTTCTTTTTAAATTGTAAGTTAAAAGGGCATCAAAACTCGTCAAGATTTGCATAAATATATACACCATAAAAAATTGAAACTTTCTTAATATAAATAAATTACTAAGATTAACTGATTACAATTAATTAAAAATACAAAAATCAAAATATCAAGAATTACAATTATAAAAAAAAAATAAAAAAATAAAAAATAAAGTCACAAGTAAATGTTAATTATACACTTTTTATTGGAGTTTATAAAAGTACAAAGATAAATGTAATTCGACAACTTTAATTAAAGTATTGAATATAACTGAATGTAATTTGGATTGTCAAGTCTCAGAATATGCAAAGCTAAACTTTAACTATATATATATATATATAATAATCCCATAATCCATAAGGATGGGGCCGGCGTGGCCGAGTGGTTACCATCCTCGGCTCTGAAACCAAGGTCTGAAACCCGACGTGAGTTCGAAACCCGGAGGGGTCAGACATGTTTTACACTGATGATCTCATCGAGTAGATGAGTAAAGTGGTCGGATAACCCCCCGTCCTGTAATGACCCCATTTACTCATCTAAAATAATCATCCCGACTAATCGAAATGGGGAATGGAATCGAAATGGGAATTCCCCGAAATGGGGAATTCAGATTATCATCCGACGGGATTATAATCTAGATAAGCAGTCGAACGGGACCCAAAGAAAAAAAAATTAAAAAAATAATCCCATAAGATTAATGATATACATAATTCTTATTTTTACACGAATTGTAATAAAAACAAAGAAATCCTATAAACTGTAACTAAAAGAAAATTAGTATGCAATAATATAGCTTTTTTCGTATACAAGTTTGTTTTTTTAAATCATTTTATTTCAAACAGCAGACACAACTGGTTACAATTTTAAAAAAATCGGTCCGAGACAACTCAGACAAACTTTCTCATATACTATAGTTCATATTTACTTACCTATTTATTAGTTTTTGTATGTAGATTTGATTATTACTGAACATTTCATCAAAATTTACTATAAAAATAACTTCTCCCGGGCGGGGAATCGAACCCGGGCTCTCTCTGTCCGCGTTTTAATAAATTTTCTCAGGAACTAGATTTTTCCCGGGAAAACGGTTTATATCGTTAGATTCGTATTTCGAGGAATAATTTTTTTTTTCACGTTTTTTCAGACTTTTTGGGGGGTAGCGCCCCCAAATTTGGAGCTAAAATTCATTTCTCGATTTAGCCTCGGGGTATGATTTTTCGGAACATGTATGCCAAATTTCGTCAAAATCGGCCCAGTAGTTTAGGCTCCAGGCGTCTGCACAGACAGACGACAGACAGACGACAGACGACGGACAGACATTTTTTAAAAAACCACTTTTTTGGACTCAGGGGACCTCAAAATCCATCAAAATCGAATTTTCGCGCCATCACAATACTTTCTCTTTATATGAGAAAGTAAAAAATATATATATTTGAAGAAATAAATTATGAATTAGTTGTAGTAGAATTAAATTGGTAGTTTGTTCGATTAAATGGACGACACGGTAAATTTACCGGGTAACTTCACTGAAAATATACTAGTAATATATATAATTATTTTTCTTATATTAAATTTTAAAGTTATTAGAAACGGTTATAAGATTTTTGCTCATAAAAATATCATGTAGTGTTATTAAAAGGTTTCAAATCTAATGATCATATTTTCTTTATAATAAACTAAAATCTCACCTCAACATTTTTTTTGTTGTTATTAATCAATTTAAAAGCGCGCGGGGTTTTTATATATAAAGTTCTGATATTCGTGTTAAATTAGAGTTCAATCTGCTAAAAATCTCATTCCATATCCCGAATCGAATTTCCAATTTTCTCCGACGTGTAAGTTCTTTAAAGTTTATGACATCATAAAGTTTATAAAATGAAAATGGTTGTCGTGTTTAATTGGACACTACAAAGAGGGTTGTAATTAAAGAGTGCTACAAGTTCCAGACAGGTGTGCAACTGGTAATTTTTTAGTTGCATACCAAATGGTTTATTGCACGGTGCCTTTACCCGTATCAATATGCTTTATGACACTTTTAGTATGGTATTTCTCCTCGGCGTTCCTTTACTCTCTTCTTTTGTCGGTGGCTAAGTGGTGAGGCAGTTTTTCGGCTACTTTAAATAGATCTTAAGGGCTGAGGGTTTTCTACCTTTAAAGGGCAATTACTCCTCGACTGATTGGAGGCGGAAAACTTCGAAGGAGTGTAGAAGAAGGCGCTACTTTCGGCGTCGTTTAGTAAAAGGTACCTTTTTTCGGTGAAGATCGTTCGAAAGGTATAATACAATAAAACTTGGTTAAAAGGGCGGGCGTTAGGGCGTGAAATGCCCTTAACTGAGGTTAAGTGAGTCCGATAAAGGGCGTAAGCAGCTGGACTTTTGAAAAAGTCCTAAAGTCAAGAGAAAAAAAATTTGGAATATGAAAAGGACTTTGTCCAGGTGGTTCTGACACCGCCACATCATTATACACAAATCGCTTTTCCCGCACCTCCGACAAAATACATCTAATTCACTTCGCTTCGAGATTTTCTAAAGGACTTCCAATCCGGTCTCCATTTAGACAACGAGAAAACCAAGAAAAATCCTTTTGCATCCCTGCTCAAGCCGAAACCGTTTTTCTATTGTAACCAACTTCTTAAAAACGACTATAATATCTGTTGATTTGTGAAGGTGGAATGACAACCGTGAATCCTCCGTGATTTTTTATCCGTTTCATAGATTCTTTCGACCGACTCTTGTTATTTATACAAACGACCTCTTGGACTAAAACCTCCCACCACTTTTAAAAACCAACCACCCGATTTTCTAAGTTATTGATCGAGCGACTAAACTCTACAAATGGGACTTGTGACTCTTCAAAAGAAAACGAGTCTACAATAGAAAAACGAACATACGATCTGAGCACGTTTTCTTCGTTTCTTTGAACAAAACCAAACAAATAAAAAAACACGTATAAAGCATTGTAAGTTAGTAGCACGTATGTTTGCCTTGTTATAAATTTAACAATACACACACATATACACGACCTACACAAACGGCTCAACAATACAAAAAATTAAAACATAAAATAACCTTAAAAAATAAAATTACAATAATTTAAGATATATTTTAAATTTTTAGCTATGTACGTACACATAATATATATTTTTTTAAATCAGTGCTGGTGAATAATTTAATTTTAATCATTCATTTATGAACTGAAGTTCAGCATTTATGAGCTAAAATTTTTTTGCTTTTGTTAAAGTTAAATATTAACCTATAAACTTTATTGCTTGCATCTTTCCTTAAAATATATTGAAAATATTATAATGTTTATTATTGTTAATGTATGTAGTAAACTAAACAATAATAAATGTATATAAAGTTTTTGTGAAAGTTGAAGCTAAATTAATCGCTAAAATAATATAAATCTATATATATATAATCCAAATACCACTTTCTGATTGACTAACACATCACGATATCTCTGAAACCACTGGAGCTATGATCATGAAATTTTGTAGGTGTGTTCCTCTTACCTCCTAGGTGCTCACTAAGAAATATTTTTAAAATCCGCCACCTTGATTCAAGATGGCGGCCATTTATATAAAAAATTCGACATGACAATATCTCCAGAACCAATTGCACTAGAACCTTGGCTCTATGCAACGGCAAGCATCCAGCAAGCTATAGAGGATGCCAAGTACACGTTGAACTTCAAAATAAATTAAGAGGCACCAAAAAGCCACGAATATCTAGCAACTGTAACCAGCCATCTAATCTTCTCAACGGGCCACCTTTACCAACTCCAAACCTTTACAACAAACCTGCCAACCGACAACCCAAACTATCTCAACCTTCTACAAGTCACACTAACGAAAATCTAGCCGAAAATACTGACTCATCACGAGAGGTTACCCAATGTTTATCTTACGCAAATATAACAAAAAATATATCTCCTGACAATAAAACCACAAACAATTACACCAGAACTTTCCACTTAGAGCTCTTTTTATGCACCTTTTGACTGGACTATATATCTTTAAAAGTATTCCTCTGATTTTTATGAAATTTTGATGGTTTGTCCATAGTAGCCCGCAGATAGCCGTAGATTAATTCCAACCACCTCCACTTTTTAAATTTCACTAAATTGGTACTTTTATTCATGTAAAAAAATTGACAGATTTTAATAGGTTACTATGTGCTTCACCAATTGGCAGACTATTTTGATTTTTTTATCTATCATGTTAGCTGGTCTATGACTATTATCAAAGTATAATATTGCTTTATAATTATTTCATGTTTGTATATTTCTTGACAACTGACGTCACTTTGTGTGGCAATTAAAAGTTATTATTGTATATTACCGATAATAAATGTCCCATTTAATTTTTTGGCAAATTGATCTTAAATAAATTGATATCGATTATTTTTTATTCAAATATTTATCAAGGACACTGTCTACATGAATTTTCTAAACTTAAATTTAGGCACACAGGGGTACGGGATACAAATGTCAAAGAAATGAAAACCCTTCATGATGCATATCGCTGAAAAGCTCTTTAAGAGTACAGTAATTGTTGTTATGTACATTTAGAGTGGTAAAATTAAAAAAATGTATCTATAACTTTATATAATAAACAAATAAGTGTCGCGTGTCTGCAAATTTATCCGATCAAGCTCAATTTTGTATTTCCACTAAATGAGTAGTCCTACAACAAATTAGTAGTCCTGGAGTAGACAACAAATTTAAGTTTAGAAAATTTTATACATGTTTGTCTGTGCGTCTATCACGTCTAAACGGCTGAATAGATTTTTTTGGTACAATGTACAATTCTGCAGGTAATATAGGCTATACAACGTTTTGGAAACTTTATATAGGGCGGATTTTAAATAGATTTCAAAATTAATTTTATTTTTTTTATACAAAATGTATTTAACCAAAATTGCAGAAGAAACTACTGACAATATTTTATGTTTTGTGGAAATTTCTGTAGGAAGAACTGTTAAAGTAATTTTTCAATAGTTGACAAAAAATATTTAGATTTATTTTTAGACAATAGTTTATAAATCACACCAAAATCAATAAGTTGTATAATAATTTCTGAATTATATTGATATTATAACTGCCAATAGGGAATTTCTAAAATTTGATCCCTAATGGGAAACATAAGGATAGAGTGAAAAAAGAAGGGAAATTGAGCCCAGACCGAACTTCTAAATTAAGAAAGTTTAATACTTGAGAAAGAGCTCTTATTTTGGATGTAAGGTTACAGAAGAAAATTTCCGCTCCTTTTCCTGGAAAGATATATTTTACATTTTCTTCAATAAACGAATCAATTATTAATTTGTGATGATTGGAAATTATCTTATTCAAGGAGAGGGGTATAGAAATAAGTGGGAGGGATAGAATCTAGATATTCTCGCATATATTAAGATAATTTAAATGTTTCTTGATGGTAGTTTATATACCCATCAAATTGAAAATAACACACTCCGAAGCGAAGCAAGGGTATCCAGCTAGTATTATATAAGGTGTTTCAAAAAAACTTTTGTCACTACCAATTATTAATTATTATTGTTTGTTTAATTGTTATTTAGAGGTAATTTACACTCGGAACTAACCCAGTGACGCTCAGATAAGCAAAATTACTCTAAATGACTCCATTTATATTTGGTGATTTAATTTTTTGATCACGTTGGTTCATCATTCGGTGTCGGTCACATTTTTGGCCACACTTTACTTGTGATATTAACACCACTTATGTAACTATTCCTAATTTTTTCCTTTTTAAAATTTGATGCCACAATTCCGTAATGTAATATTCATGTCAGTAATGCCATGAGTACTGTAAATTGACAGTTTCTCACAACATCTGTAAACAATTCAATGTAAAACTTATGCTATCATTATTGCTGATAACATGTTGCTTATGAGGTTATATTCAAATAAATTAAAAACCAACTGTTGAATGTATAAAAATATTTTTAAAAATAAGCTTTTATTCGTATTCCCTCTCAGCAAGCCCTTTCATTTGATTCCCTTTTTATCTGCCGTGCTTTAGAAATGTCCGCCATATTGGATTTAGAATGACGTCACTTAGCTAACCATCCATAGTCATCCAAACTAAACGTGTGTGCAAAATTCCAATTCAATCGGTTGAGGATAACTGAGGTCGATAGAGGTGGTTAGAGGTGGTTAGAGGTGGTTAGAGGTGGTTAGAGGTGGTTAGAGGTGGTTAGAGGTGGTTAGAGGTGGTTAGAGGTGGTTAGAGGTGGTTAGAGGTGGTTAGAGGTGGTTAGAGGTGGTTAGAGGTGGTTAGAGGTGGTTAGAGGTGGATGTATTCAATAGCGAATTTTCGAAGAAAATTAAGCTATTGAAATGGCTTCAAAATTTTTGAAAATGAAAATTTTTTAATGGAAATCCGTTTCAGACCATTCTGAATCGATTCCTAAAATTTAACACTTTTTTTATGTATGTATGTATGTGTCACTCCAGACAATATCTCCCTTTAGGATGCACTTAAAAATTTCAAAACAAATTTTAAAATGTCAATAATATCAAAAGAAAGGATGAGTTCGTAGGCCAGAATTTTTGGAGTTCATTTAGGGGTCAAATTTTGACCATTTAAGGTCTGTACCCACTAGAACGTACCATACTAGGACCGTAATAGGACTGTGTCAGGCACGAAAAAAAGTACTCCGTTCACTACTATGCCCACTGCAACGGATCAACAGCGTTCTATACCCGTGTGCAACGTGTAAGGTCCCCGTTTGGTAGCCGTTCCGTGAGTCCTGTTCGTTCTATCGTTCATTGCATCCAGGCACTGAGAACTACTGATAACTTGTGAATTGTGAACGGATTTGTGAATTTTCTTTTAACAAATATGGCCGTTAGGAAATTATCTTTACGCGAATTGGCTTTGATTGCCATAATTTTGAATGAGGAAGAGGGAAACAAAAAAAAAATAAAAAAACAAGACGCTTCTGGATTCACGAATCTATAAGAAAACGAAAAACTGAGGGAGAATATTGGACGTTATACAGACACCTAGTAGATGACGAAGAAAATTTTTTCCAGTATTTTCGCATGACGTCATTCCAATTTAATGCATTGTTGGAAACATTGAAAATGATACACTACCAAAAAAAAAAAAAAACCGATTTTAGAGAAAGTATATCAGTGGAACCGTATTGGACGGGTGTGCAGACGGTAGGGTAACGTGTACACGTACACACCCCGGTTTAGCAACGTTGCGTATCATGCACGGAGCGTACCGTCACATACAGAATATTCTCTCCGACCAATTGAGGGTTGAACGGGCATGGTACGGTACGGTGTTGGCCGGTGACGGAACGGTCTAATGGGTGCAGTCCGTAACAAATCTATACAAAGAATATTTTTTTGCATGGGTCGGTACGGTTACGGTCCTAGTATGGTACGTTCTAGTGGGTACAGACCTTTAGGGTCAAAAATAGCATAAAAACATGTTTTTTCCATTTTACCCCCCTTTTAAATGAAAATATAATAAAATTGTACATAACAACAATCACTGTACTCTTAAAGAGCTTTCCAACTATGTGCATCTTAAAAGGGCATATACTATTTTGACTTTTGTACCCCGTACCCGTGTGTACCATTTTTTTTTTTTTTTTTTCCCCCCCCCCGGTTGTTTTCTTTTTTTTTTTTTTTTTTTTTTTTTTTTTTTTTTTTTTTTCACCCATCTAAATTCTAAATCAAAATTTTCCTATATTATCATAAGCCAATAATACGCAGATTTCTTTGAAAATTTGCTGATTAAGTCATGGTGCATGACTGGACTTTTTCACTTTATTTGATATACTTTTCACACATTTTTCACACTATTATATGATCTCTTAAATTTAACAAAAACTTAGGTTAATGTTAGTTTAAATATCTTTTTAGTCCAGTCAAATTATTCTTCTTTCGAATACTGCTAGTTTTTGTTATTATTTTTCTTGTAATTTCTCTAATGATTTAAACAATAACTTTAAGTAAGGTTTAGAAAAAAAGTTGTCGGCCTATTAAATTAACATAACATAAATAATTATTTGTTAAAAGACTTAACTATCTCGTAAATAAATATTTTATGATTTGTGACGTATTTTTTTTAAATCAAATTTGGACCCTAATAAAAAGTTTTTTTTACAAAAAAAAAAAAAAAAAAAAAAAAAAAAAAAAAAAAAAAAAAAAAAAAAAAAAAAAAAAAAAAAAAAAAAAAAAAAAAAAAAA
>KZ651709.1:230567-242557 GCA_001010745.2 Gerris buenoi
TTTTCTTCTAAATATATATAATTTTAATGAACTAAATAATTTTTAAGAACTAAATTAATTCTAATTCTTAATATTAATTTAAAATTACGATAAAACTAATTAATTAAAATACAAAAAAAAAAATTAAAATTAAGTTAACAACATATTGCACGAGAATAATGTATTTTATAAATTGGTTTCTGAAATGAGAAATTTAATTAATTTAAATTTAACCACGAATATGTAAAATTTGAAAATGTTAAATAAAATACTATAACTGTAGATAACGCTTATAAATAAACGTCAACAAAGTTTATAATCTATAATCTATATCTATCACAGTGTTATTGATTATAACTTTTATTACTAATCTATACTTAATTCTACTAAATTAATGTTAATAACTAAGTTTTATTAGTATTTTAATTATTTAGTTAAAAATTAATAACTAAAAAATGAATTATATAAAAAAATAATAGTTCGTTAATGAAAGAAAATGATTGAATAATAATATCACAGAATTAATTAGTTAAAATCCCGTTTCAGAAACCATTTTTTAATTAAATTTTAATTAATCATTGCACACTTTAAAAATGATATTTATAATTTTTTAGTAAAAATTTATAATATAATTAAAGCCACATTGAAATTAAATGAAAAAGTATATCCAAACTTATTCCTGTTGGTAAATGTATAAAATTAAATTTTATAGAGATCATTTTATTGTAATAGTTTAAAGCAAATAAATTTAAATTATTGAAAATTAAATGTTATTTTTGTTTATTATTTACTGAAAATAATTGCTATTTGCTTTAAACTATTATTTTTAAACAATCTCTTTAAAATATTTAGAACAATTGTTTCATTTTAAAAAATATTAATTTAAACTGGAGATTTTGAAGTGATGAAGAATGAAGAATGAATGATTATGAAGTCGGAGAGTTGAAAATTCTATTCAAAAAGATTGATTTTTGAAATTTGTTTGATATTTGTTTTGTTTTGAAGAGTTTACGAAGTTAGAGAAGACGAAGTAAAGAAGATTACGTTGACATTAAATAAATAAAAGACAAAGTCGATTGTCCTTTTTAAATTTAACGTTTTGCAGACATTATCAGCTGTTTTTTTTAAGTGATTGCGTTTTGATAGTGAATTTAAAGTTGTCTGAAGTTTATGATGATGATTAAAGTTCAAATGAAGTTGATAGTGAGTTTAAGATTGATAAGCATTCAAATGAAGTTTCATAAGTTGATATCCGTTATTTTTATAAGAAGTTTTTGATGATATTGATTCAAACCTGATGATGTTAGCTGAAGTGTTGTCATCAGTTACCAACTGGTGATATCGTCTTATCAGCAAGGTTATCTTCGTCTTCAGATGACTCCAAAAATGAAGAGTGGATGACTGAAGAGTCGAAAAACTCCCAAATCAGCTGAAGAACGGTACCGGTTGTAAAGAGAACCGAACAGGGCCCAGGAGTTAACCCTGGCGCACACCTTTTTGTGAGGGTGGTTGAACAGTTTCTGATTCCAAGAAATAATCCCTACAACCTTATATAGGCCCTACACAGGTAGGTAGTGGCATCTAGCGGCCACAACATCTAACTAAAACTCATATCTTTCTATCCTTATTTTTTCTTCATAGTTCAAAACCTTTACAGACTCTGTCTTATACTTTTCCTTTTTGATTTTTTTCTTTGCCCTTTGTCAAAATGGTTCCTTACACAGGTTAAGGGCCTGAGTTAACGAACTCTGACCCTAAAGTTCGTTATGTTTTATCGGTTCCTTCCATCTCGACTCAGTTTTTTTTCTTAATTCAGCTTTTAAAAATAATTTTTAAGATCTGTAAAGAGATAAAATATAGTCTGAAACAAGTTAGAATACATGAAAATTAATTTCCACGCATATTTTATAATAATAAATTACAAATAATAACAGAATTTAAAGTGATTTTTCTAACTCTTTTTAACACATTTTATTTTTAAGCACATTAGTAGAGCTAAAAAATACTATCTCCCTAGAAAATAAGTTTAGGAAATTACATTTATTTTGAATTTGATTTACAACGTATTGTTTTATCATGTTATATTTGATGATTTACATTACATATGTATGTTTACATATATATTTTTCAACATACTTATTACTCTAATTCTATTTTTAAAATCACTTATTATACAATTTATGGTTAGTGCAATTTCTTTTTTTAAAAAAATTGTCAATATCCTTTAAATATTCTGATAGATTTTGAACTTCTTACATATTTGTACTACCAATTTCAAAATCATGTTTGTAAGTATAAAGTTATTAGTGAAGACGTATTCGCTGGTTTGCCCCTCGTCCTTCAATCAGATTATAAACAACTTATAACCGATTCATTTGTTCATCTACTGTTCTAAAGGGATAATTTCCACTGTTTTTATGTTTTCTTGCGATTTTCCATAAACTTTTTTAATTTGCGCTATAGTTCATATAGATCTTCCATTATAGTTCCATGTAGTTCATATAATAGAACTACCATTATAGTTCCATGTAGATCATATCATAGAACTACCATTATAGTTCCATGTAGTTCATTCATAGAACTACCATTGTAGTTCCATGTAGTTCATATCAGGCAGTTCATTATATTTCATTTACTGATTTTTTTTTATCCTTTTGATTGATATCTTAGGTCCAATGCACACAGAAGAGGCGCCGCTTTCTCGCCTCCTCGTCGCCTCTTCCTCACCTCTTCATTCATTTTGAAGAAGCATGCCTCCTGCACACCTCGCCCGCGCCGCGCCTCCGCCTCCCGCCTCTTCTGTGTGCATTGGACCGTTTTACACGCCTCTTCCACGCAGGGCCTGCACCTCGCCTGCGCCGCGCCTTCGCCTCTCGCCTCTTCTGTGTGAGTGTGCATTGGGCCTTAGAGTAGAATAATAAAATATTATTCAAACCAAATTTAAAAGAAAGACAAAACTGGAATAAAAAATATTATTACACAAAAATATCACAACGATTGGAGTAAAGTAGAAAATGAAGAAAAAAAAAAAAAAAACTTATCATATTATACTAGTTAAATTAAATATATATTTAATAATATACAATGTATTATTCAAATAAAATAATTATTTCTTGAATTGTGGACAAACTTTGCTAAACACAAAAAAGGTTATTATACTAAAATTTGATGTACCTATTCATTGTTTTATGTATTTACTGTACTTCAATAAAGAAAGTAAAAAAAAAAATAAAAGAATATGGGTTAAAAATAAAAATAATACAATAATAGAAACATAAAAAATTAGAACAGAACTTAAAATGAAGATTTCATCCAGGTTTTGAGGCGGCTCCACGGAAAGATGTTTTGTAACCAACTTTTTACGTATCCGCTAAAAGAAGGACATATAGATAAATCCGCACGCTCTAAGATGCACTAGATATAAATCCACCTTTAAAAATCGCTTCAAGTTGTGCTGACTTTTTTCCAGGATACAGGTAGAAATACACTTGTCGCTTTCTAAAAAAATCAGGTGTAGTGACCTCTAACCCTTTTTTACAATCTCTTTTGTTAGGTTATATTTTTAGAACTTTTTTAAGGGTAAGATTTATATTTTTGCACCTTAACAGGTATAAATGCACTTGTTTATAAAAATCAGGTGTAGCAACCTGTTGACTCTATTGTATTTTACCCCCTTTAAGTTTACCCTATAAAACGTGCACCCCTCTTAAGGGTTGACACTTACCCCCCCTAGTTTAAAAAGCAACCCCTTTGTAAACTTTTAGTTCACTGTTCACCACTTCCCCCATTTAGTTCCTGTTTCCTATCAAACACCCTAATACACACTTCCCCCTATGTTGAGGGAAGTCAATTTTAACAATAGACTTACCCCCTCGCTAGTTCCGGCGGCACGTGCCCCCTCTACGTAATCCATTGTGTAATGTCGCGCCCTCTTTTGTGCTTAAATGGAATTAGCTTTCAACGTTTAACCTTTAATCATATTTGTCAAGGTGATTTTGTGGTTTGTTCTCCCCCCATTGATTTTAAACAATTCATTCAGTTTTCAGCTGTTTATATAGCGACCCCCCTCTTTTCTAAGCTTACCTTATAATTTTATGAATGAAGGTAATTATTTGTAATTTTCCACTTTGAATGAATGAAATAAAAATGAATTACAGCTGTTTAAAATGGCTCTCTTGTAATAGTGACCCCTCTTTTCAAAGTTTATTTCAAAAATGTATGAATGTAGGTAATTCATTTTCTACCTTGAATGAATGAAATAAAAATGAATTACAGCTGTTTAAAATGGCTCTCTTGTAATAGTGATCCCTCTTTTCTAAGTTTATTTCAAAAATGTATGAATGTAGGTAATTCATTTTCTACCTTGAATGAATGAAATAAAAATGAATTACAGCTGTTTAAAATGGCTCTCTTGTAATAGTGATCCCTCTTTTCTAAGTTTATTTCAAAAATGTATGAATGTAGGTAATTCATTTTCTACCTTGAATGAATGAAATAAAAATGAATTACAGCTGTTTAAAATGGCTCTCTTGTAATAGTGATCCCTCTTTTCTAAGTTTATTTCAAAAATGTATGAATGTAGGTAATTCATTTTCTACCTTGAATGAATGAAATAAAAATGAATTACAGCTGTTTAAAATGGCTCTCTTGTAATAGTGATCCCTCTTTTCTAAGTTTATTTCAAAAATGTATGAATGTAGGTAATTCATTTTCTACCTTGAATGAATGAAATAAAAATGAATTACAGCTGTTTAAAATGGCTCTCTTGTAATAGTGATCCCTCTTTTCTAAGTTTATTTCAAAAATGTATGAATGTAGGTAATTCATTTTCTACCTTGAATGAATGAAATAAAAATGAATTACAGCTGTTTAAAATGGCTCTCTTGTAATAGTGATCCCTCTTTTCTAAGTTTATTTCAAAAATGTATGAATGTAGGTAATTCATTTTCTACCTTGAATGAATGAAATAAAAATGAATTACAGCTGTTTAAAATGGCTCTCTTGTAATAGTGATCCCTCTTTTCTAAGTTTATTTCAAAAATGTATGAATGTAGGTAATTCATTTTCTACCTTGAATGAATGAAATAAAAATGAATTACAGCTGTTTAAAATGGCTCTCTTGTAATAGTGATCCCTCTTTTCTAAGTTTATTTCAAAAATGTATGAATGTAGGTAATTCATTTTCTACCTTGAATGAATGAAATAAAAATGAATTACAGCTGTTTAAAATGGCTCTCTTGTAATAGTGATCCCTCTTTTCTAAGTTTATTTCAAAAATGTATGAATGTAGGTAATTCATTTTCTACCTTGAATGAATGAAATAAAAATGAATTACAGCTGTTTAAAATGGCTCTCTTGTAATAGTGATCCCTCTTTTCTAAGTTTATTTCAAAAATGTATGAATGTAGGTAATTCATTTTCTACCTTGAATGAATGAAATAAAAATGAATTACAGCTGTTTAAAATGGCTCTCTTGTAATAGTGATCCCTCTTTTCTAAGTTTATTTCAAAAATGTATGAATGTAGGTAATTCATTTTCTACCTTGAATGAATGAAATAAAAATGAATTACAGCTGTTTAAAATGGCTCTCTTGTAATAGTGATCCCTCTTTTCTAAGTTTATTTCAAAAATGTATGAATGTAGGTAATTCATTTTCTACCTTGAATGAATGAAATAAAAATGAATTACAGCTGTTTAAAATGGCTCTCTTGTAATAGTGATCCCTCTTTTCTAAGTTTATTTCAAAAATGTATGAATGTAGGTAATTCATTTTCTACCTTGAATGAATGAAATAAAAATGAATTACAGCTGTTTAAAATGGCTCTCTTGTAATAGTGATCCCTCTTTTCTAAGTTTATTTCAAAAATGTATGAATGTAGGTAATTCATTTTCTACCTTGAATGAATGAAATAAAAATGAATTACAGCTGTTTAAAATGGCTCTCTTGTAATAGTGATCCCTCTTTTCTAAGTTTATTTCAAAAATGTATGAATGTAGGTAATTCATTTTCTACCTTGAATGAATGAAATAAAAATGAATTACAGCTGTTTAAAATGGCTCTCTTGTAATAGTGATCCCTCTTTTCTAAGTTTATTTCAAAAATGTATGAATGTAGGTAATTCATTTTCTACCTTGAATGAATGAAATAAAAATGAATTACAGCTGTTTAAAATGGCTCTCTTGTAATAGTGATCCCTCTTTTCTAAGTTTATTTCAAAAATGTATGAATGTAGGTAATTCATTTTCTACCTTGAATGAATGAAATAAAAATGAATTACAGCTGTTTAAAATGGCTCTCTTGTAATAGTGATCCCTCTTTTCTAAGTTTATTTCAAAAATGTATGAATGTAGGTAATTCATTTTCTACCTTGAATGAATGAAATAAAAATGAATTACAGCTGTTTAAAATGGCTCTCTTGTAATAGTGATCCCTCTTTTCTAAGTTTATTTCAAAAATGTATGAATGTAGGTAATTCATTTTCTACCTTGAATGAATGAAATAAAAATGAATTACAGCTGTTTAAAATGGCTCTCTTGTAATAGTGATCCCTCTTTTCTAAGTTTATTTCAAAAATGTATGAATGTAGGTAATTCATTTTCTACCTTGAATGAATGAAATAAAAATGAATTACAGCTGTTTAAAATGGCTCTCTTGTAATAGTGATCCCTCTTTTCTAAGTTTATTTCAAAAATGTATGAATGTAGGTAATTCATTTTCTACCTTGAATGAATGAAATAAAAATGAATTACAGCTGTTTAAAATGGCTCTCTTGTAATAGTGATCCCTCTTTTCTAAGTTTATTTCAAAAATGTATGAATGTAGGTAATTCATTTTCTACCTTGAATGAATGAAATAAAAATGAATTACAGCTGTTTAAAATGGCTCTCTTGTAATAGTGATCCCTCTTTTCTAAGTTTATTTCAAAAATGTATGAATGTAGGTAATTCATTTTCTACCTTGAATGAATGAAATAAAAATGAATTACAGCTGTTTAAAATGGCTCTCTTGTAATAGTGATCCCTCTTTTCTAAGTTTATTTCAAAAATGTATGAATGTAGGTAATTCATTTTCTACCTTGAATGAATGAAATAAAAATGAATTACAGCTGTTTAAAATGGCTCTCTTGTAATAGTGATCCCTCTTTTCTAAGTTTATTTCAAAAATGTATGAATGTAGGTAATTCATTTTCTACCTTGAATGAATGAAATAAAAATGAATTACAGCTGTTTAAAATGGCTCTCTTGTAATAGTGATCCCTCTTTTCTAAGTTTATTTCAAAAATGTATGAATGTAGGTAATTCATTTTCTACCTTGAATGAATGAAATAAAAATGAATTACAGCTGTTTAAAATGGCTCTCTTGTAATAGTGATCCCTCTTTTCTAAGTTTATTTCAAAAATGTATGAATGTAGGTAATTCATTTTCTACCTTGAATGAATGAAATAAAAATGAATTACAGCTGTTTAAAATGGCTCTCTTGTAATAGTGATCCCTCTTTTCTAAGTTTATTTCAAAAATGTATGAATGTAGGTAATTCATTTTCTACCTTGAATGAATGAAATAAAAATGAATTACAGCTGTTTAAAATGGCTCTCTTGTAATAGTGATCCCTCTTTTCTAAGTTTATTTCAAAAATGTATGAATGTAGGTAATTCATTTTCTACCTTGAATGAATGAAATAAAAATGAATTACAGCTGTTTAAAATGGCTCTCTTGTAATAGTGATCCCTCTTTTCTAAGTTTATTTCAAAAATGTATGAATGTAGGTAATTCATTTTCTACCTTGAATGAATGAAATAAAAATGAATTACAGCTGTTTAAAATGGCTCTCTTGTAATAGTGATCCCTCTTTTCTAAGTTTATTTCAAAAATGTATGAATGTAGGTAATTCATTTTCTACCTTGAATGAATGAAATAAAAATGAATTACAGCTGTTTAAAATGGCTCTCTTGTAATAGTGATCCCTCTTTTCTAAGTTTATTTCAAAAATGTATGAATGTAGGTAATTCATTTTCTACCTTGAATGAATGAAATAAAAATGAATTACAGCTGTTTAAAATGGCTCTCTTGTAATAGTGATCCCTCTTTTCTAAGTTTATTTCAAAAATGTATGAATGTAGGTAATTCATTTTCTACCTTGAATGAATGAAATAAAAATGAATTACAGCTGTTTAAAATGGCTCTCTTGTAATAGTGATCCCTCTTTTCTAAGTTTATTTCAAAAATGTATGAATGTAGGTAATTCATTTTCTACCTTGAATGAATGAAATAAAAATGAATTACAGCTGTTTAAAATGGCTCTCTTGTAATAGTGATCCCTCTTTTCTAAGTTTATTTCAAAAATGTATGAATGTAGGTAATTCATTTTCTACCTTGAATGAATGAAATAAAAATGAATTACAGCTGTTTAAAATGGCTCTCTTGTAATAGTGATCCCTCTTTTCTAAGTTTATTTCAAAAATGTATGAATGTAGGTAATTCATTTTCTACCTTGAATGAATGAAATAAAAATGAATTACAGCTGTTTAAAATGGCTCTCTTGTAATAGTGATCCCTCTTTTCTAAGTTTATTTCAAAAATGTATGAATGTAGGTAATTCATTTTCTACCTTGAATGAATGAAATAAAAATGAATTACAGCTGTTTAAAATGGCTCTCTTGTAATAGTGATCCCTCTTTTCTAAGTTTATTTCAAAAATGTATGAATGTAGGTAATTCATTTTCTACCTTGAATGAATGAAATAAAAATGAATTACAGCTGTTTAAAATGGCTCTCTTGTAATAGTGATCCCTCTTTTCTAAGTTTATTTCAAAAATGTATGAATGTAGGTAATTCATTTTCTACCTTGAATGAATGAAATAAAAATGAATTACAGCTGTTTAAAATGGCTCTCTTGTAATAGTGATCCCTCTTTTCTAAGTTTATTTCAAAAATGTATGAATGTAGGTAATTCATTTTCTACCTTGAATGAATGAAATAAAAATGAATTACAGCTGTTTAAAATGGCTCTCTTGTAATAGTGATCCCTCTTTTCTAAGTTTATTTCAAAAATGTATGAATGTAGGTAATTCATTTTCTACCTTGAATGAATGAAATAAAAATGAATTACAGCTGTTTAAAATGGCTCTCTTGTAATAGTGATCCCTCTTTTCTAAGTTTATTTCAAAAATGTATGAATGTAGGTAATTCATTTTCTACCTTGAATGAATGAAATAAAAATGAATTACAGCTGTTTAAAATGGCTCTCTTGTAATAGTGATCCCTCTTTTCTAAGTTTATTTCAAAAATGTATGAATGTAGGTAATTCATTTTCTACCTTGAATGAATGAAATAAAAATGAATTACAGCTGTTTAAAATGGCTCTCTTGTAATAGTGATCCCTCTTTTCTAAGTTTATTTCAAAAATGTATGAATGTAGGTAATTCATTTTCTACCTTGAATGAATGAAATAAAAATGAATTACAGCTGTTTAAAATGGCTCTCTTGTAATAGTGATCCCTCTTTTCTAAGTTTATTTCAAAAATGTATGAATGTAGGTAATTCATTTTCTACCTTGAATGAATGAAATAAAAATGAATTACAGCTGTTTAAAATGGCTCTCTTGTAATAGTGATCCCTCTTTTCTAAGTTTATTTCAAAAATGTATGAATGTAGGTAATTCATTTTCTACCTTGAATGAATGAAATAAAAATGAATTACAGCTGTTTAAAATGGCTCTCTTGTAATAGTGATCCCTCTTTTCTAAGTTTATTTCAAAAATGTATGAATGTAGGTAATTCATTTTCTACCTTGAATGAATGAAATAAAAATGAATTACAGCTGTTTAAAATGGCTCTCTTGTAATAGTGATCCCTCTTTTCTAAGTTTATTTCAAAAATGTATGAATGTAGGTAATTCATTTTCTACCTTGAATGAATGAAATAAAAATGAATTACAGCTGTTTAAAATGGCTCTCTTGTAATAGTGATCCCTCTTTTCTAAGTTTATTTCAAAAATGTATGAATGTAGGTAATTCATTTTCTACCTTGAATGAATGAAATAAAAATGAATTACAGCTGTTTAAAATGGCTCTCTTGTAATAGTGATCCCTCTTTTCTAAGTTTATTTCAAAAATGTATGAATGTAGGTAATTCATTTTCTACCTTGAATGAATGAAATAAAAATGAATTACAGCTGTTTAAAATGGCTCTCTTGTAATAGTGATCCCTCTTTTCTAAGTTTATTTCAAAAATGTATGAATGTAGGTAATTCATTTTCTACCTTGAATGAATGAAATAAAAATGAATTACAGCTGTTTAAAATGGCTCTCTTGTAATAGTGATCCCTCTTTTCTAAGTTTATTTCAAAAATGTATGAATGTAGGTAATTCATTTTCTACCTTGAATGAATGAAATAAAAATGAATTACAGCTGTTTAAAATGGCTCTCTTGTAATAGTGATCCCTCTTTTCTAAGTTTATTTCAAAAATGTATGAATGTAGGTAATTCATTTTCTACCTTGAATGAATGAAATAAAAATGAATTACAGCTGTTTAAAATGGCTCTCTTGTAATAGTGATCCCTCTTTTCTAAGTTTATTTCAAAAATGTATGAATGTAGGTAATTCATTTTCTACCTTGAATGAATGAAATAAAAATGAATTACAGCTGTTTAAAATGGCTCTCTTGTAANTAGTAACATTATATACTAAACCTGCAGTTCTTGTATGCATTTCAAAGCTATCTATGAACTAGTTAAAGCCCTTCTAGTTCTACTATACTATCTTCTCAATAACAGTATATAATAAGTATTAACAATATAAGTATTAACTTTTGACAGCCCGAGAAAATTGAAAAAATGTGGAGGAGAGCCAATCAAAGCACTTGATTTTGAATTGGAAAAAGTCGGACCAACTGGACTAATAAAATGTCACTAGCCCTTTTTTCATAGACAGGTTGTTCAATTTCATTGTCAAAAGTAAATTCTAATTGTAAAAAGAGTATATAGTCCAGTCAAATGGTAGTTTGAAGTGGAAAGTTATGGTGTAATTAACACTGCCCACCAAAAAGGGCGGGACATTGCCGGACTTTACCCGTTTGTTTTTTTCAAATACCTATTGCCAAGCTATGTCCCAGCAGAAAAACTTTGCCGAACGCACATATTCTTAAAAGGCGCCAAAAGATAAAATATTTCCTTATACACAAAATTCCAGCTTGATGTTAGTCACACACTTTGTACACACTTTGTACACTTTTTTTGTACACCACCTCCTGGATTATAAAACGCATTCTTTAAAATATCGTTTGTTACCATATGTTAACCGTTAAGAATTCTCAAATTCTTTTTTTCTTGCCGTACTATTAAGTATCAGATGACTCTTCTTCATTGAGCGAGCTACGTTTCATTAACAATAAGGTTTAGTTAATGAATTAATAAAAAAACTTAGGACTTCGCCCCCTTCACTCTCGGCTTAGTATTAATTACAGGCTACAGTCTGTGCCTATCACTATCAGCTGAATCTACCCTGCGAGTCCCGTCGGGAAATTCCCAATTTGAAGAGGGGCGTGCTGAGTTTGAAGTCTGCGGGGTAGGCCGAAAAAAACGAAAATCGGCCCGTCGGCGGGACGCGCACCGCCCCCGACGCCGCCTCTCACCTATTACCGCCCCGCCGTATTTTTTCCTTAAAAGGAATCACTTTTGCCTACCGAACCCCCCTCGAACGGTATTTCCACTACTTATAGTCGCGGAGAAAAAAAATGACGAAATTTTTTTTTCCGGTTTTTCCGTTTTGCGGTAAAACGGGGGGCGCTCCCGACGCCAAACGGTACTTAGGGAAAATCCGCGAATCGGATTTTTTTACACACCGGGCAATACGCTAAAACGCTATATGGGTAAAAAAAATTCAGCGTGCGCGTAGCGCGCGGGGCGATTTTTTTAGAGAATTCGGGGAGCGCGAAAAACGGATTTTCCCGCATAACTCGAATACGGTCGACCGCAGCGGTCCGGGCCAAAGGACCTTTTTTGTAGAGGA
>KZ651709.1:268870-286069 GCA_001010745.2 Gerris buenoi
ATATATATATATAACAAAAGACAAACAAGTTTCACATTACATATATAAGCTTGAAAAATTACAAATGCATTTAAATATACAAATTTGCATTATTCATTTTTATCTGTTGCATATAAAAATTAAAAAAAAAAAGGTGGTTCATTTGCCAAATAAAAATCGATTAGTGTCGAGATAGTTGTATCAGTTAAAATGTATTTAGATCAGATTATGATTGCATTTAAAATAAATAAAAAAAGAGAAAAAAAAAAAAATCAAATATATAAATGTAATGATATAATTTAAGAAAACATGTTTTAAAAAAATTAAATTCAGATAAATATTATCACTTATCACACAAAGTTTAGCTCGTATGTAAAATGACTCTAAGACATTAAGAAATCATAAATAAATAGTATTATAGAAGTTTTGATTTTGAAATTATTTATTCAATTTATAAAATGCACCTGTAATGATATTTTTGTGAAATATAGTTCATTAAATTTATTTGTTATTTATTTTTTTTTTTTTAATGGATACAGATTATGAATTCTGTAGGTTTGTCCATTATTGGTGTCATAAGTATACCCTAATTTTTATTTATTATATTATTTTTATATTTTGTATATAATTTGAACCATTACAGTATATAATATTTATTAAATTTACGTGTGCCTTTGGAAGGTATGGGGAGAAAAAAAAATGAAATAAAACATAATTTTTGTCTCCTTTACTGTGTAATTATGTAGATATTTGTTGTTCTTTTTTTTATTATAAATATTACTTTATATTATTTCAAAATNAATATTTATTAAATTTACGTGTGCCTTTGGAAGGTATGGGGAGAAAAAAAAATGAAATAAAACATAATTTTTGTCTCCTTTACTGTGTAATTATGTAGATATTTGTTGTTCTTTTTTTTTATTATAAATATTACTTTATATTATTTCAAAATTATTGAAATAATTCACGAATTGATATCTGGGACACTCATTAGTTAATTTATGTATTCTTAAGTACTTACGGGGTTATAAAAAAAAAACACTAAAAAGTCGCTATTCCAGTCACCTTTATAAAATGTTTAAGATAAATTACTGTATAAATCTTAGTTTTTTTTGTCGGTTTTTGCTTTTTGGCATCGATTGTCGTTATATGTAGAACAGTTGTTCTTTTAATACTTGCACGTATATTAATAATTGTCATGAAAAGATGTCATTTGTAAAATATCAAATTTTAGCACCAGACTGTACATACTTTGGTAATTACTCGGGTGTTCCAATTTTAAAAAATCGGTCCGGGACAACTCAGACAAACTTTCTCATACGAGTTCATATTCACTTAGCCCAGTGTTTCCCATTTATTAGTTTTCGTATGTACATTTAATTATTACTGAGCATTTCATCAAAATATACCATATACCATGAACATCTATGCCAAATTTCGTCAAAATCGGCCCGGTAGTTTAGGCTCCAGGCGTCTTCACAGTCGACAGATGGACATTTTTTAAAAACCACTTTTTTGGGCTCAGGGGACCTCAAAACGTGTAAATCCATCAAAATCTCAAAATCGAATTTTCGCGCCATCACAATACTTTCTCTTGATATGAGAAAGTAAAAATCGGTCTGAGACAACTCAGACAAACTTTCTCATAATACTAGTTAATAATTACTTAGCCTAATGTCTCTATTTATTATAGTTTTCGCAGTTCCATTTAATTATTATTGAACATTTTATCAATATTTATCCTATAAATAACTTCTCCTCGGCGGGGAATCGAACCCGGCCTCTTTCCGTCCAAAGGAATTTTCTCAGGAACTAGCTTTTCTCCGAAAAACGACTTACATTGTTTGATTCGTATTTAAATGGACTAAATTTTAACAATTAATGAATACTAGATGAACAATTGGTATTTGATAAACAAGTTGTACTTGTGATAAACAATTGATAATAGATTAACAAGTGTTTATTGATAAACAAGTGGCACTATGATAAACAATTGATAATATACAATAGATGAACTAGTGGTATTTGATAAGCAGGTCGTACTATGATAAACAATTGATAATTGATACTAGATGAACAATTGGTATTAGCTGGCCATACACGAGCGGATTTTTTGACGGACCTGGTCCGCGGATCTCAGGTCTGTCGTTCCCCCACTAACGTGCAAACCCCGTTCGTCGGATCTAGTCCTTCAACTCGGTCCGCGGACACGGTTCGCTCGTGTGTGGGGCAAATCCGCGGATTTTTCCTTGTTGGTCCGCGGACCCAGGTCTGTCCAGCATGCTCGACAGACTTAGACAACGGACGACGGAGTGGAGATGGAGCTTTACGTAAGTAGGTAGGTGAGGCGATAATCGCCGGTTTCTGTACGATTAAGTTTAAATATTAAGTGTAATAGTTGCATATTCTTTTTCTACACTTCAAGACCTTTAAATTGATGTACAACATGCCACGGTAACTAAAAAATTTTTTTAGCCACCCGCCATTTTGGCCGCCATCTTGAAAATATTCAGTGTGGAATTTTAATCATTACAAATTTATTTTCTACACTTAAAGACCTTCAAATTGATGTATAACATGCCATGGTAACTAAAGACTTTTTTTAGCCACCCGCCATATTGGCCGCCATCTTGAAAATATCAAGTGTAAAATTTTTATAGTTGCATATTCATTTTCTACACTTCAAGACCTTTTATTTGATGTATAATATGCCATGGTTACTAAATTTTTGTTTTTAGTCATCCGCCATATTGGCCGCCATCTTGAAAATATTACGTGTGTAATTTTAATAGTTGCATATTCTTTTTCTACACTTCAAGACCTTTAATTTGATGTATAACATGCAATGGTAGCTAAAAAAATTTTTTTGGTCACCCTCCATATTGGCAGGGCCGCCATCTTGAAAATATTACGTGTAAAAACTCCAAAATTTGTCCAGTTGTCTAAAATGCTGAGATGTACCTGTGTGCCAAATTTTATGTTTCTAGCTATAGTAGTTTATGAGTTGATATAAGCCGACAGACAGACAGACAAACAGACAGACAGACAGACAGAGCCGTTATATAAGATTTCTTTTTTATTTTGTACAGAAACCTAAAAGTTGCAAGTACTGAGATCCGTCGTCCGTTGTCCAAGTCTGTCGAGCATGCTGGACAGACCTGGGTCCGCGGACCAACAAGGAAAAATCCGCGGATTTGCCCCACACACGAGCGAACCGTGTCCGCGGACCGAGTTGAAGGACTAGATCCGACGGACGGGGTTTGCACGTTAGTGGAGGAACAACAGACCTGAGATCCGCGGACCGGGTCCGCGGACCAGGTACGCCGACCCGGTCCGCGGATCAGGTCCGTCAAAAAATCCGCTCGTGTGTGGCCAGCTATTCGATAAACATGTCGTACTATGATAAACAATTGATAATTCATACTAGCTGAACAAGTGGTATTTGATAAACAAGTCGAACTATGATAAACAATTTATAATTGATACTAGATAAACAAGTGGTATTTGATAAACAAGTCGTACTATGATAAACAATTGATAATGATAAAATTGATACTAGATGGAAAAGTGGTAATTTTGTAAATAAAAAAATATATATATATACTAGATACATAAGTAGGAGCATTGAAAAAAATACTGTAGCCTTTTTATTAGAGTATGATAATGAAAATTAAATATTTTACTTTTTTCATACTTTAAAAGTTCATAAAGACAAGAAGAGCAGACCTGAAAATGATTATGAACTTTAGTACTACAAGCGCATTCTAGTGAGACGTTTGAGAAACTTCACTTTATCCTTTCGTTTATTGCCATTCAAACGCCATCTCTTGAGCAAAAGTCGAAACTTTTTGACGTAATTCCGATTCTAAGGATATGACATTTGGATTCGGAGAATTAAGCCGCTTAATAATTATTTGTGTACTTAGACTTAACTTACCTTACCTTTCGTTTTCTGTAATTTCTAAAAACAAATAATTTTTTTGATTTATCGTTCAATTTATTGTGTACATTCCTTCGATGGGAAAGACGGATTTGATTTTCCCACGTATTCAGTTTTATATCGGAGGGGTTATCGAGGTTATTACCTTCTCATAACAAACAAACCTGTTGAATGAATCCGTTTTCTTCCTTTTTCAATACTTCAGTCTGTTTTTTAAAAAGTTTATGGTTTTCTTCGACCTTTTTTTCCAAATTTTTGTGTCCAGTGTAATCAATATTGTATAACTGTCGTGTAGTGAACTTGTTTTATGTGTTGCCGATGATTTTTATGGTTTTATTTTAACGTGCGAAGGTTTTGAATACCGGTTTGTAAGTGTTGTAGAATGCGAGTCGAGTTACTCCGCGTAGGACTTCTTACTTTCAATTAAGTCCTGGAGAGTTTTCGATTTCACCTTTTCTCCACCGTGTAATATGTGCCATTCTAAGCTTTTCAGTTCTCTACCGACGCCTAGTTTCATCGTGAACTTGTGAAAACGGTTTATTTCGACTGTTATTTTGTTTATAATGTGAACTATTCTGGTGTTATGTAGTCGATTAGTTTTTTATTTATGTGTCTGATTAGTTTAGATCAAGATAGAAGTAGATTATTTTCGTTGATAAGACGCCTGCTGTTATTTGCCTTAATGTTTACGTGTAATGTTGGAGGAAGAACTTCGCTCAGCTGCAGCTAGAGGTAATTTGGAACTAGTTAAGGAACTTCTCAAGCAAGGAGCTGAATTCGCCCCTGATTCTGTAAGTTAGCACTTTTTTTGGTCACTATTCCTCATATATACACAGTAGGACCCCGGTTATCCAGACGTATTTAGGTTCAGGGTCGTCCGGATTTTAGGGAGTTCAGGATAACCGGGATTATTTTTATAAAAATAACGTAAATCACTCAAAAAATGGTCTGAACTGAAGGAGATGATAAGGTCGAGAATCGCTTCCTAACAACTGTGCTTAATTTATAACATTTGAAAGATTATAGCCCTTTGTCAAACAGTACAATTGGTAAAAGTGAATTGTACAGTGCTGTTTACAGAATCAAAGTACAAAATTAGTTTGTTTGCTCTAGAATTTTCAATGCAAACCGTTTTTAATACAAACCTCTCCGCTGTGTTTGTATTAACAAATATATTGATGAATTAAATGTACAGTATTAAATGTAGCATGGACGAGATATGTAATTACATATGAATGAAAGTGTTCGGTTGGAAGAACTCATGAACTGTTATAGCAGAAAGGCCCGGTTATAAAAAAATTGTTTTTGTAACAAGCAAATAAAAACAAGAGAAACACTTTTAATACAGTACAATAGACAGTCGTTGACAGATATTTTTATAAAAAAAAGTGGTAAACAGGGCTTTTATATTATAAAATATTATTTTTTATACAATACGAGGTGAAAGATATCTGAGACACGGAGGTCGTATTTACCCTCACCTGAGTGGCAGGTTAAATCAATCCGTAGTTGATCCAGGGCTGGATACAAGGACTACTGTATTGTATAATCTTTACTAAAAGGTCGAATTGCCATTAGTTTGGTCTTGTTAATTTATGTGTTGTCTTGTTAGATTAATATTTGTTATTGCTTGTAAAGAGTGTTGGTAATTGTAACGTGTAATATAAATAGGTTTGATGATGGAACGATGTTGTTTCTAAGTATGATTGACTTATCAATATTATCATTACAATCCTCACAATAGCCAATAACAGGATTGAGAATGGCAGATTCTGAGACTTTTCAGGAAGGTAACAGAAGCTATCGTTCTGAAGAACAAAAATATTTTATGTCTCCAATTTCAAAAATTCCAAAATAGATATCCGTTGCAGACATCAGGTATCAATTTTAATTCTGTGTCTCTCTGTTGGTGTGTCGCTCAATAGGTACTTTTTTACTTTAGCACCCCCCCATATCCCTTTGTGTAATAGATATTTTGACAAAGGAACATAATATGTTAAACATGCTATTCTTGTATATTATACAAGAGTAGCATGTTTTCCTTAGTCTAAATTACTATTAAGACGAAGGGATATTTATTCCAATGTACCTTGGGACAAAGGAATATCACACTTGTGTATATAATTGTGATCATATCCCTTAGTCTAATCAACTATTAAGATAAAGAAATATCAAATATAAAACTGCCCCAGGAGTCTCAATGTTTTGGGAAGACAAACACACAAACCTTAGAGAGTCTTATAGGCCAGATTATTGTTTAGAACCAGGGGGGGTGTTAAAGTAAAAAAGTGCCGCTCAATATTGTGAACCAAGATATCTTAGAAACTACATGTCTTCAGATAGCCACAGATTAATTTCAACTCTCTGTCCTCTTTAACTTTTGCTAAATTGATACTTTAATTCATGTAAAAAATCAAAACAATTTTGAGAGATTAAAAACACCGGGGATACAATTAAACAAATCAGATAATAATGGTTTGTAAAAGCCTAAAATCAATAAAGTACGCGATAGGTGCGAGGAAGCTTTGTGCCTCACCAATTGGCAGACTATTTTTTCCAATTAACTTTCTATAATAATTACTCAGAAGTAGGGAGCCAGAGTGGCTGTGGGTCTTAAGGCGCTCGCTCGGCTATCACTAAGTCGAGGCAACTCGAGGTCGTGGGTTTGATCCCGTGCCATGATACTCTGAATTGCATCAATGCATTGCAGACAGTGCAGGGCGAGGGACACCCCCTATGGGCCACTCTTCCCCCACGCTTATATAGCTTACTAATGACCACACCATACCTGCTTCTGTGGTACAATGTAATGTATGATGTGTAAAGTAACTGGAACTCTCCACCACGGGGTGTAAAAATGGTCTAAGTGATGGTCTAATTGCAAGGTTCGAACAAGTGGTTCGGCCTACCCGTTCTAGTAGGAAGTACTAGACTACTACTACTCAGAAATATTACCATTGCAAACTAAATAGGGTAGGTGTTAATAATATCTGATAACATCTTATAACAAATTGTGATACACACAAACTAATATATATTTTTTTCTGCCCTGTTTATAACTTAATTGATTCAAAATAACTATAAATGAAGGAGGACTCCCAGTATTTACATAAATATGAAGCAGCATTTTTAGATTTAACCCTGAAAGGATTTTTGGGAAAATGTGTAAAAGAATACTGCCTTACATAATGATAGCTAGCGTGTGGGCCTGACCGACCCTTGTGTGTTCTACCTGAGATACGAGGAATAGAGTGGCTGAGTGGCAGGGACGTGAGTTTGGATCCCCCAGGGATCCAACCATATGCAGCCTTAGCACAACATAGAACCACAGTGCATCCAAATGTATTTAACGAGTTAATTGTTCTTTGCAGTGCACCTTGGTTTATTTCCGTGCCTTTACCTCTTCATTATATTGCCCTAGCTGTATTTTATGGTTTACAAATTCTTATTATGTTGTTACTCTTCTAATTTCAGAGTGGAAGAACACCTTTGCACCTTAGTTCAGCTGCCGGTCACCCTGAAATTGTCAAACTTGTTCTCAATCCAAAAAATGTCAATGCAGTCGATGCCGTAAGTTTGTTTCTATTGAATTCTGATAACCCACTATAATTCTTTATACTTATATAGAAATTCTTTCTTAGGTCTATGTGGGTAGTGTTTAGTTAAAAATTTTTTACTTCTTCATTTTTTTTTTCCAAAATCACCTGCTATATTTCAACCCCACCTTGGGTCATTTTCGAGCTACAAAATAACAATTTATGTCAAACATTAATTTTTAAAAAAATATGTGTGAGGCTCTCACACATTAGAAGTGAAACTTAAGTTCAGAACGCATTGCTCTCTATCATTTTTGACGACTTGATTATTTCAGGACGAAGAAATGGTTATGGGAAATTTAATAAAAAATATATTTATATATATATATTACTATGCTAAGGCAACTACTTTTATTCCAATAAAAATAAATTTTTGTTTTAATTTGATGGTCTTTAAATAGATATAATACAATTAATCTGTAAAATGTTACACTTGGACGAGTCTCGAATTACAACCAAGATAAGGCAACCACATTTATTCCAATAAAAATATGTATGTAAATATTGTTTTGATTGCAGTTTAAATAGATATAATAAATTATTTAAATTAATTTAATTAGTTTTAACTTTTTTCGTGTAACAATTTAGCCCTTGCCATGAGCCCAAAAAATAATCTAATTATAAATAGTCTAATCCATCTAATATTACACTTATATGCCAATTTTGTTTTCTCTCATATCGGCAATGTTCTTGGCATAATGGTTAGCACGTTAGGCTAATGATCCGGAAGTCAGTGGTTCACAACTCGCCTAGGTGAAAGATTTTTTACAGATGAATCTTTCACCAGGATTAGTCTCGAAACACAATTTCCGTTTCATTACTTCCGTTGCACTGTAAAAATGAATCTTGGACGAGTCTCGAATTGCAAACTTCGTTACATGAGGTCCCCTTAAGAAAAAATTCACTCTACCGCCGCCAAAGAAGTTTCACTTCAAAAACTCTAAAAACAAATGTATAACAATTTAAACAAAAATATCACATTCTATAGCTTATTTCAAAAACAATTTTGATTTTTCACCAACAAAACTAAGGATATTAGTATTTCTACAAAAAAATAATAAAGTTTATATACTCTAATTAAAAAAAAGGAACATACCTGTTTTCGAATTCAATTTGAATCCTAGTCTAAAATTTGTGTTTTCTGTTGGTGAAAAATCAAAATTGTTTTTGAAATAAGCTATAGAATGTGATATTTTTGTTTAAATTGTTATACATTTGTTTTTAGAGTTTTTTAAATTAATGTTTGACATAAATTTTTATTTTGTAGCTTGAAAATGACCCAAGGTGGGGTTGAAATATAGCAGGTGATTTTGGAAAAAAAAAAAAAATGAAGTAAAAAATGTTTAACTAAACACTACCCACATAGACCTAAGAAAGAATTTCTATATAAATAGTTTGTTTCTATTTTTAACAATGAAGTGTAAAGTTTTGTTTTTACTTTTCCTCACTACTAATTTTTATTGCATTTATTTAAAAATTTGGTTATAGTCCAGAAAATAGCGTGAAAAAAGTGTCTGACTAACATCAAGCTAGAATTTTGTGTATAAGTGTTCTTAAATTTTTTAAGAATATGTGGTTGGCTAAGTTCATCTGCGAGACAGACGTAGCTTGACAATAGGCTTTAAAAAAAAAAACAAGCGGCCATGTCCCGCCCTTTTTGATGGTCAATGCGATTGTCATGATCCTTAGTACAAACTTAGTTAGTAGCCCTATAATCAAGTTGTTAGTTTGTCACTTAATAGGTTAGTTAGTCAAATATTACTCAAAATCAAAGTGACAAACTGATCTACTAACTAATTTCGTACTCAGGTTCATAAAAATCATATTGTCCACCAATAAGGAGCGGAACATGACCGCTCTTCTCCAGTTTTTCTTTTTTTTTCAAATGCCTATTGCCAAGCTATGTCCCGNTCTACTAACTAATTTCGTACTCAGGTTCATAAAAATCATATTGTCCACCAATAAGGAGCGGAACGTGACCGCTCTTCTCCAGTTTTTCTTTTTTTTTCAAATGCCTATTGCCAAGCTATGTCCCGCAGAATTCAGCCTTCTTGAAAGGCAACAAAATATTTACTTATACACAAAATTCTAAATTCTCAAAATTGATTTTTTTCATTTTTAAATGAAAATTGATCCCTTCGAAACATCGTGATCATGTACATTTATGTACTTACATGTAATATCCATGCATTGGTTTCGTCCCTTAAAGATTTATTTTGTATCGTCCCTAAAAATATATTTAAATATATTTTTTTATTCATATTTTACGATCATGGTAGTATCCATACTACGGAAAGATTAAATTTTAATTTAAATCAAATTATAATTTTAAATAATCCAAATTACAATTATCAATAACTACGGGAGACATACAGAGAAAAATACACCCCCGCACCGGGAATCGAACCACGGGACCTCTGTNCTTTTTCTTTTGTTACTGCTGCAAAGGTTCTTTTAGTTTCACGACTGTATTCGCCATTTGTAGACAAAACCAAGGAGTCACCAGTTGTTTCAATTTGATCATCCGCGTATTTCTTATCACAACCGTTAGGAGCTGTGTTTATAGCCTGTGAGAAGTTATCTCCAGCAGTTGTCAAGCTCGCAACGTTAGATAAAGCGGAAGGTTCAGTAACATTTATTCCGTCGGAATCGGAATTCGTTAAATTTAGGGTGGCTACACTGCCTCCACTATTTTTGTTTTTACCAGTTCCATGTACCGCCAGAACCTCATCATTAATATCAGTGGTGATTACGGCTTCGTCATTACCGTTACTATCCTTATCGTTATTCTTACGATCTCCTGATAGTTTTTGTTTACGTGACGTGTTCGCTTGTGACTCATATTTTCCCTTATCAGAGAAGAGATACAGATCTTTACCCTTATCAGTACTGTTTTCGAGTTTTTTATTTAAATCCGTTACTTTTTCATTTAATTTTCGAATTTCTACTTGAAATTCCGTTATTTTCATAACTAATGTGGAGAAAACATCTGCCGTCTTCAAATCCTTTTGTGTTCCTATTCTACATTTGATACAGGTCCAGCTGAGACCTAGCTCAGTTTTATCTGAAATAAGTGCTTGAGTGATAGTTTCTTTTAATCCCGTACATTTTGTATGGAAGAAATAACCACAATTGTCACACATAATATCTTTTTGCTTACCTGAAAGAGGTTCCAAACACTCGCAACAGGTAAATATTTCAGACTCGTCATGAACGCGAACCTTGTCATATAACGCCATCTTGGCAAAAACGATGTATCCAAGGAATTCTTCACTGTTAGAGCACTAAATTCCTACCAAAATTAACTTTTCACTGCACTATTCCAAAGCTTCGACCACTTATAACCTTAGTACCACTTTATAGCGCGATACAATACATATATCTAATAATTAAAAGCAGAAATATAGCAGACCGATCTATTCCATGCACGAACCGTAACTTGAGTCATGTCAATTTGCTCTCGCACTCGGTCTAGGCTAGTTTCAGCTAGGTGAAACCTTTTTAGAGCAAGCATGATCAATTCCTCAGCCGGGCAACGCGTGTGGACGACGGAGGAGACGTAGATTATTAGACAAACGGGAGTAGATTATTAGACACCGTGTAGACAGTTCGGATACTGGTGTAGGAACTTTATTCAAGGTCACACTCCGAGAGCACTCTCGGACACCAGTCTAGCCAAATTTTGGCTCTCCTTGTAGACAGATCGGACACCGCTCTCGCTAGACTCTCTCGCTCTAAGTGTCGCCGTGTATTCTGGCCTTTAAGTATATGGATAGAAGGAAGGTTAATATATCTGTTTTTCATTTTAGGTTGGTCGCACGCCTCTTCAAATAGCTTCGTCTTGTGGACATGTCGATATTGTGACTATTTTGCTGAAAAATGGGGCTAACGTTAACTCCCGGGACTTTCATGTAAGTATCTTAGAATTTATCAAGGTTTTGCGGTATTTCACCTCCTCTTGAGGCATCTTCAGGGCTGAAAAGGAGATTATTTTAATTTTATAAACTACGTTTTCTTAGATGATACTCTTATATAACAACTACATTAAATAATACAAATATATTAACAATAATGACCTTTATAATAGTTTTCTTTTTACATTCATCTTTTAAACACACCGTACTTGCATCCTATTCTACTCTATCTATCTGTATCTACCTGGTACAGTTGACTCTCGATAATTCAACCATTCGTTAATACGAACCTCTCAATAATTCGAAGCAAATGCTCGGTCCCTTGAAAAACTGTCGGTATTTCGAAGAAAAACAATGCAATTTGGTACACTCAGTAATTCGAAGTAAAATTCTGTAAAAGTGGAGACATCGACACGCTGCAATTCGAAGTTGCTCTCCCCAACTCTCGACAATTCCAACTTCCTTCCTGGAGAGACACGTGTGAATATGTATACATGATGACATTTTATCTTGCCCCTTATACGTTTCTCTCATCCCACCATTTGGTAATTCGAACTCTTGATAATTCGAAGTTTTTTAGAGGTCCTTCCAACTTCAAATTATCGAGAGTCGACTGTAGTTGTTTTTAATTAATACCCTACAGACCTGTTAAAGTTAAAATTATTTATGTTTATTTTATTTGTTAATTTCTATTGTCCATATTTTATTTTTGTTTTTAAAATTGTTAATAGCAAATTTTGTTATAAAAAAAAAAAAAAATGTATGACGCTCTCTAATAGAAATAGAAATAATATTTAATTTTACCACAGTGACAATATTGTTATTAATAATATTAAAATTATTGAAAAATTACCTAAAAAAAAGAAAAAAGGGGTGGAAACATCTCATAATGAGAAAAATTCAAATTGTTTATATCATTGCCTCACCTTAACCATCCATCAACTTAAAAATAAAGTTTTTAATTTAACACAATTTGTGAGAGACACCAAGGGATGTGCCATGCAAGTGTAGACATGGCATAATGCCATAATGTAATGTCTGGTGTTGGAACAGTTCCTATTTTGCACTTACGTGGTACATCCCTTGGTCTCTCTAACAAATTGTTTAGCCTATTGCAGTGTGCAAACACGGTATTACATTGCTAATGTTTTTAATTTAAACGTAATATTCTTATTATAACACTTTAATATGACACCTCTCTTATTATTGTTTTCTGCTAACTTACTGCTTGTTTATTAATTTTATTTTTAGAATGGAAACACATCTCTCCACGAGGCTTGTTGGCATGGATTAAGTCAAACTGTCAGCCTGCTAACGAAAGCAAACAGTGAATTAGACGTGCCAAACAGTGCTGGATTTGCTGCTATTCATCTTGCGTGTCAAAATGGACATAATCAAAGCTGCAGAGAACTACTCCTTGCAGGGGCTAACCCTGATGCAGAAAACAATGTTAGTATTTATTTTATTTTATTTTTTTTTTAGATTTGTAAATATTTCTAATTGATTGGTACTTTGTTTTTTTTTTAAACAATATTTTTTATCTCCAGTAGGGAGAAAAGGTTATGATTTTGGATTAGTTTAGAGGGACTTAAGTAAGTCTTTTCTTCCCTGAACTCAAAAAGTAGGGGAAAAAAGTAAAACCAGGGAGAAAATAAGGATTGCCAACTTGTAACTATGTTTGAGCCCAACTCAAGTCGGCTTGGGGGTGAGGTGGAAAATACTTGCAGCTTCTTTTACCTCCAACTATTACAGACAGACTGAATATGATGTAAAGTCTTAATACTCTCATAAATGTAGTGGACGCCAGGTTCTTTATGGTTACGGGGAAAGAACCAAACCCAGGAGGACAAGGAGAAGGAAAGGGGGAGGAAACAGGAAAGGAAGGACACCAGACAAAATTTTGATATGTAAATTTTGACAAGAAGGAAAGAAAGACAGATGGTGTACGTTACTAAAAATTATAGAATGAACAGTGAATATTAAATTTAAATCAATAAGAATATTTTATTCAGGTTAGTGAACAGAGCTGAATTTCTTTTATCTGTTCGCCCAGAAAATAATAGAATTAAAAACTGACCTAGTGTCAGAGCAGTCGCAAAATTAAATAAATTAAAAGAAAAGAGTGAAACTTAAAAAGTTCATTAACTTGACAGAGTTTAAATTAAAATATAAATCCTAGACTACTTTAAGGACTGCTTGACTCAAATGAAAATTAAATAATAAGTAACCATGGAGGTCATTACTATAAGAAAATAAAAACAGTAATAAATAAAGTAACCTGATTAACTGAAAATACACTCATAAGGTACCTTGGGATCCCATCACATTAATATCCTACCGGTGGTCTTCCACCGACCTAAAACTACTTCTGGGCAAGGTAACATAAAGGTAATATAAGGTATTTACAAAGAAAGAAAATAATAAAAGAAAAGAATGCCAAAAGAAGAAAAAAAAAATAATCTGGTGTTCTTATAGGGTGTCGTAGATCATAGAGATGGTGGATCAGTTAAGAACCTCCAGAGCTGGTCACCAACTCATGAACTATGTTATTAGGAAGGAAGTTGGTTGCAAATAATAAATTTCAAACCTTACAGTTTGTGAGCAGTCTCACAGTAAAGACTGATACATATATTTAGCTCACACGATCCTCACACAGGCATTGAAACAGGCGGTTGGTGGTTTGATCTGGAGCCTAGCTAGAAGAGCCAAAGACAGTTCCAGAGAGAAATTGAATCTCACTAATTCCACTAACAGTGTCCTATCTGAAGAAATCCACTAAAAGTGTTCACTAGACCACCAAATGAAACTCAAACCAGAACCTCTTTACTCAACTTGAAAAACTCAGAACATGAGGTCCTGACTCTTGACCTTATCACCTGACCTCCAACCTCTGACCTGATCTTCCTACAGGCCTACCAACTTAATTATGAAAAGAGAAAAAAAAAATCAAATCAAATTAAACCTTTCCAAAACTAAAATTCATAAACTAAAACAAACCTACAATAAAGGAAAAGACAAAAGAAAACTTAAACTTCCCAATCATAAGATAAAAGAACCTACACAGTTTCCCTCCAAAACTTAAACTAGCATTAGCGCCATAATTCAAATACAAATCAAACTCATACCACTTCTAAATTAATTTCAAATAATTAAATTATAACAAGGGGTATATCCCAAATAAATATGTTACAAACTTAATTAATGAATGGCTAATGTAGTGAGGTTGTAGAAATCAGGTTGGTGGCACTTCTTTTTAGATGATCTTGTTTATCATTGTTTATAACCTGCATCCAAATAACCTTCTATTTGAGTTTAATTGCACTTGTCATATGTTTTTAATATTGAATCTCTTATATTGCTGTTAAAAGTGCTAATAATTATTGTTATTTATTAAAGTAATAAATAAAAACTGTGCAATGGATGAAAATGTGTATTTTCTCCCTACTGGAGATAAAATATAGTATGTACCTCGGTAGTAAAGTGCTATATTTCCCCTTACGATAATTACAGCCTCGGGAGCTAATTAATGTTATTTGTTTGGCTAAGTCTTGGGAATTAAAAATTACAATTCCCTTGGCTTTGCCTCGGGATTTAGGGACATGGTTCCTTCAGCTTCCCCTCAAGAACTAACTTTTACACTCAGGGAATAATGGCTTACTTTACTCTCTATGTGCATAAATAACTATTTCATATCTTGACTGAGAAATGCTTCTTTTAGGTTTCTGTACAAAGTACAAAAAGAAACCTTATATAACGGCTCTGTCTGTCTGTCTCTCTGTCTGTCTAAAGAATATGCAACTATTAATATTACACACGTAATATTTTCAAGATGGCGTCCATTATGGCGGGCGACTACAAAAAAAGTTTTTAGTTACCATGGCATGTTATACATCAATTTAAAGGTCTTGAAGTGTAGAAAAATAATATGCAACTATTATACCTGATAATTTTAACTAAGTCCTACAGAAACCGGCGATTATCGCCTCACGTACTTACGTGAAGCACGCCTTACTTGTTTATTCTTCTACTCTTCTCTCAAAAGCTTTAGGTGCATATGGTGAGACTATAGGTGAGTAATCTACATCGCTATAGTGTTTAACAGACACTTATATACTAAACTTTACAATATTAATAGACTTTAACTAAATAACTATTAAGACAAAGTGATGTTTATCCAATGTACTTTGAGACAAAGGAATATCACACTTCTGTTTTTATAAGGGGAATAACAGTCTAAAGAAGAACATTCTGTACACCTTTTTGAGATTGTTACTCCCCTCTGTTTTCTTTATAAGGGGAGTAACAATCTAAAGAAGTGCCATTTATTGATTATATCTAAACTGTTGTGTTTATTTTGTGTTTTATTTTAATTAATAAACAAAAAAAAAAATAAAAATAAAAAATAATATATAAAGCTAGGCTTGTTAGTAGGTTTGATATTTTTAAACTGGTAATTTTGTGTGCATTTCCTGTTTTTGAAAAATTTGAAAAAATTACATGTAAATTTTATGTAAAATTTAAAATGAATAGCTTGGCTGGCTAGGTGGGTAGACATCTAGTTAAACTGGTTTTGCTTAATTATTACAATTTTTTGCTTCGGCCGCTCATTAAATTATGACAAAATACATTGAAGTTTGGGAATTTTTCATTCTTTTATAATTTTAGATTGAAATTTAACCTGTTGAAAGGTCTTCTTGTTAGACAAATTGTTATTTCCAAAAAATAATTTTTTATTAGTGACTCTAAATAATTCCTATAAAAATACCATTTTTAAAACTGGTCTTATTTTCAATTTTTTTTTTTTGTTTTTTGTTTTCTGTATTCTTCACCTTTGTTGTTTTTATGTGCAAAATTTGGGGAAGATTGAATGACGGGAAGTGGTTCAAAATTGGGGTAATAGGTGTGCAATGAAACTTACAAAGCAAAGTAATATAAGACCAGTAAAAAGAACCAAAAAAAAACAGCTCTTTAAACCAAACAAAATTTCCTCTTATACTACAGTGATTCAGAATTTTAAATCATTTAAAATTCAATTCAATAATATCTATTTTGAAACACATATTTAAAATTTATTCAACAGGCGATTTGTTTACACTTCCTTTTCAACTTTCAGCAAAATCAGATATATATTTTCATCAATAACTTTGAAACTTTTGTTGTTTTTTTCGGAGGAAAATGACATTTGGTTTGAATGTTTTATTTGAATAGACTAAACAATAGCAATATTTTGGTTCCTCTGAACCTTTTTCGAGATTTTTTTTTCCCCCCACGTTTCTTTAAGTGTTTTTGGGTTTAGAGCGCCCCAAATTTAGAGCTAAAATTAAAGCCCGGGGGAATGATTTATTCTGAACATGTATGCCGAATTTTTGAACGTGGGGACCTAAAAATGTGTTAATCCATTAAATATTGAATTTCTACTACAAAATTTCTCTATTATCTACATAATACTACTACATAATATATGAGAATGTAATAAGTGACAAAAATAATTTTTCTTCTAGTGAGGGATCCCCATTATTTAATTTCTTTTATTTTTTTATCAAATTATAATTACTATTTACAAAGGAAGACAGTCAGAGAAAAATAGACCTCTGCGCCGGGATTCGAACCACAGACCTCCCCCTCATTTCCAGTGTGCGGGTGCTCTAACCAGTTAAGCTACACAGAAGAATACTTTCACCTGACAATATCGATACCTAATCCCGAATTAAGCTTTTTCAAATTTTTCCACAAGTCTTAGAAGTCAAGAAACGACAATAGAACTAGACCG
>KZ651709.1:312578-327414 GCA_001010745.2 Gerris buenoi
TGTCTTTGTCACTTGTCTTTGTCACTTGTCTTTGTCACTTGTCTTTGTTCTTCACTTTATTAAGAAAAAGTATTAAGATGAAGTAAACATTTGATTTTGATGGATTTATTTTGAGGCTCTCTTAGTCTAAAAAATTAGTTTTAAAAAAATGTCTTTCTGTTCAGAAGAACTTTGATATACATTTTCTGAAAAATCATACCCCAAGGTGAAATCAAGAAATTAATATAGCTCCAAATTTTGGGGCTCTACCCCCCAAAAAATGAAAATAAAATAATAATAATAATAATTCTCGAAAACGGTTTTGACAATTTTGATTTAAAAAAAAAAAAAAAAAATCTAAAATGAAGTCTATTAATTGCACAATTAACGATATAAATCGTTTCCCCGGGACAAATCTAGTTCCTGAGAAAATAGTTTTAAACGCAGATGGAGAGAGGCCAGGTTCGATTCCCAGCCGAGGAGAAATTATTTTTATGATACATTTTGATGAAATGTTCAATAATACTTAAATGCACCAACGAAAACTAATAAATGGAAAATACAGGGCCAAGAAATTATGAACTCGTATATGAGAAAGTTTTTCTGAGTTATTTTGGATAGATTTTTTTTTATATTTGTTCTTAGTTATTTGGTTATATTTGTTCTTAGTTATTTGGTTATAATTGTTCTTACAGTCTATAAGATTAGAGTTGGCACAATCAAAAGGCGGGAAAATTTTGAGGGAAATGATTTTATTGGTCCCCCATGTTGAATGCAACTTCAGAAAAGAAATTCTCTACTCTACCCCTGTTCCACAAAAAAAATATAACATGGCAACACCAATTTTCCCTTTTTATAACCCCAAAACTACCTCCACGTTTGTTGTTTCCCGCCTTCGATTGTGCCAACTCTAATCTTATAGACTGTAATTATTGTAGAGAGTTGTAAAATCCGTTAGTTGTTTTGCTTTTTCCCAAGTCAATTCTTAACATGACTCATATCCTGTCATATGACTCTATGACATGCGCCCAGTCCTTTTTACTTGATTGCCACTAATGCAGTGTAATTAACAATGCTAATTCTTACACTTCTGACTTGTTCTCACTGTCTAGTGCTGTGTGCAATTTTTAAAAAAAAAAAAAAAAGATTCCATATTAATTTCCGCTTTTATTGGTCGAATGACTTCATCATTGTTATTGTTTTTAGTTGTTGACTAGAAATAAGTACTATACTGCTATTATATAAAGTACTATGTTATTAAGACCAGATTTTTCTCAATATAATACCAACTGATTCTAATTTACACTACTCTATGCACTAATAAATATTACTTTACATACATACATACTTACATTACATAATACATATTTATAGATTTTTCCTTCCTCTGTGCTTTCCCCTTTAATTTGTATATATTTTTTTAAAATTGCTAGTAAATTGAATAAATTATTCTATTATTTTTTCTTTTTTTTTAATTATTCTATTATTTCTGTCCTTGTTTGAGATATTCTCAAACCTGGAATTTAATATTATTTAACCAATAAGGAATGAATTGCGCATGCGCATATTTAATTTTTATCTTCTGTATATTTGCCTGTTGTTGAGCCCAAAAGTTAAGCCAGTGTTTCAAATTTCAGCTTTTTAGCTTGAACAGTTTGGGCCTTATGTACCAAAGAGTGACGGACGGACGCATCACCCTCGGCATAAGGGTTTTGGGAAGTATCTACAAAACCCTAAAAATAGAATTACTTTTTTTTTCATTAAATAATTTATAATAATAAATAATTAAAATTTTGAAATAAAAAGAAAGAATAATTAACTGAAATAATTCTGATATTACCTTATAATCGAGGAGATAGTGTGCAAAAAAGTGTCTGACTAACATCAAGCTAGAATTTAGTATATGTGGTCGGCTAAGTTTGAGGGACATAGCTTGGCAATAGACATTTGAAAAAAAAACAAGCGGCCATGTTCCGCCCTATTTGGCGGGCAGTATATGATTTTTATGATCCTGAGTACGAACGTTGATGGTAGTTTGTCCCTTGACAGGGGAACGCTTTGATTTTGAGTAGTATTTGACTAACTAACCTATTAAGTGACAAACTACCATCAGCTTGATTATTGGTCTACTAAGTTCTTACTCAGGATCATGAAACCAAAGTCCACCAAAAAGGGCGGGACATGGCTGCTCTTCACCGGTTTGTTTTTTTCCAAATACTTATTGCCAAGCTATGTCCCCCAGACGAACTTACCTGACCACATATTCTTAAAAGGCACCAAAACATTTACTTGTGTACAAAATTCTAGCTTGATGTTAAATCAGACACTTTTTTGCACGCTATCTCCTGGACTATTGTATTATTTCTGTTACTTTATTTATTCTTCCTATTTATTTCAAAATTGTTATTGGTTATTATAAAATTGTTCTTGGTATATTTAACAGGTATATTACTGAGTTCTATACGAGGCCAATTTACTCTACCGCGCCTAAAGAATCTTCACTTCAAAAAGTTTAAGACGCCAGACGCCCGGTTATTTGTATAGCTTTGGTAAAGGACAGAATTACACAGTTGCATATTATTCCCCTTGAGCATTCTCAACATTTTAAATGCTTCTAGAGAATTTATAAATAAAATTTAAATTTAAAAAAAAATTGGCAGAAATATAATTGCGATGAATGATATCAATCTATATTATTAAAAAGTTCAGAGTGAGAGTGATATACTTCACTGAGTGTGGAGTGCGTTAGGTGATACCCCTATAGAAGAGGGTTGAGTCCGGGGGAGAAAAGGGAGATCTTGAGAGTAACTTAGTACTAACCGTGTAGACAGAGTGAGGGTGATATTATATTCGTCTAAGAAGAGAAAAGTCTGTAAGGTTGGACAGAGAGTAGGTATATTGAAATGTCAGCGAGAAAAGGAAAGGAGACAGTAGTTGTGTCTATCCCCACTACACCTCATCCACTATCCTACTTCCTTCACATATTCCATAACTATACTCATCCCTTCTTATACCACGTCGGCCGCTACCATGTCTTTTCGGGGGTTGGCGAGCGAAGAAAGTAGGGGGCGGAGCCTCCTAGTTTTCTTTAATTTTTTATCTCAACATTTTTGAGGTTTTTGTGCTTGTTGGTTAGAATTATTATTTGCTTTTTTGAAGTTTTTGGTAGTATTCATAATACCAAACGTTTAAATTTTAATTAAAAATTAGATTTTAACAAGGGATTCGAACCACAGACCTCTCTATATTTCCAGTATAGATGCTCTAGCCAAAGCTACACTGAAGAATAATTTCCTCTGTCGATAACGATACCTAGTCCCGAATTAGGCCGGTCGTCCACTGGAAGCGACTACGCGCGACTTGGCGACAACAGGCGACTATGCGCGACCTATCCGATTATATAGAGTACCATATAACCTCGTCCTTTGCAAGCGACCTTGAGCAGGCGACTACGCGCGACTACAAGCGACAACAGGTGACTAGCGACTTGTCCCAATGAAATGGGATTAGTCGCTCGTAGTCGCTTGTTTAAATACCTTGTTTTCACTAAGCTTAGCACTTATTACTCGTATACTTAGATAGATTTCTTTTATCTTTTACTACTCAATATTTATTAAAAATTACTAATTTAAAAATAATACATAATTGTAAACATATTTTAATTGATATCAATGTCATTTGTCCTACTTATTGTTTTTATAATTTTATTTGTTACCAAATATAATTTTATTTATTTATTTTTAAAAAAATTTTTTTTTTGGTTTTTTAAATATTTTGTTGATTAAAAAGAGGTTAGATTAAACATTTTTTATGTTGAAATGCATGGCTAGAATTAGCGGTCCTTTTTTCAGCTGAAGTAATGGATTTAGGGGAAAAAAGTCATACAAAAAATTTTTATTTTTTGCCGTAAAATACAAATCCATTCTTAAAAACATGCATTATTAGTAATTTTTTCACGTTTTGAGTCTTATGAACGCTCTTTTACGCAAGAAACAGTTACAAATACGATATGTATTTTTGACTGGATTTGGATGGCTTGGAATGATTTGGAAAAAATAAGGTTTCCTATCCACTCTCTTTTATTATGCAAACTAAACACACTTTTGCTCAACACAGAAAATGTTCAGAATTTCTTCTGGAAGCGCATTTATAGCCATTATCGAACCCTGAAACCCGCATTTTTTTTTTTTTTATCAATCACAGTTCCGGAGATATTTCGCTGTTCCATATTAGCTGGGACACCCTGCGTATTCACTATGGATATAGAAAAATTAATCACGCAAATTTATAACAAAACACCACTATGGATGAGACACTATGTATTATTCCCGCGTGATATTCTGACAGTTGGAAAAGTTTCTGAGGAAGTTAACGCTAGACGTTCCACATGTGCTATTGTGTCCCTAAAATTTGAAATTTTGGTGATCAAGCGATGTACACTTTTCGGACGGCGCTCAAAGATGTGAAGAGTCAGTCGCGTGAAATTGCTTACAGTGGACGACCCCTGTCGCGCATAGTCGCCTGATTCAAGTCGCCTGTAGTCGCCAGGTCGCTTAGTCGCGCATAGTCGCTTCCAGTGGACGACCGGCCTTAAGCTTTCAAATTTTTCTACAAGTCTAGAAGTCAACATTAACGACAATAGAACTAGACTGAGAAATAACGCTTGTAATTATAAAGTACCCAATTAGTACCTGTACATAGTACAATCAATTAAGTTTTTGGTAGTATTCATACTACGGAACGTTTAAATTTTAATTTAAATCAAATTATAATTACTATTTACTTGGGGAGACGGACAGAGAAAAATAGGGTTCCATGGTTTGAACCCCGGTGCTGAAGTATTTCTATTTTTCTCTGTCTGTTTCACCTTGTAAATAGTAATTATAATTTGATTTATATTATTATTTATTATTATTACTTTTTCTGATGCTAAAAAAAAAACTTTGTAAGTTTTTATGTAAGAAAATTTACGTGTATTATTTCTGATTTACATTATACAGGGTGACCGGAAGTTAACCAGCCAAACTTCATGGTTAGTATCTATGGCCAAATTGGAACAAAAAATGTCGAGTAAGCATATGCCCAATTCTTAATAGTTCCCGAGATATCGATTTATTAATTTTTTTTAAGAGTTTCACAAAAATTTTCAAAAAATGCCAAATATCTAAAAAACTAAATGAGATAGGGAAATCAGGGTAAGGAACAATTTTAAAGAGCATGAAAAAACCTTTCAGAATCACTCATTTATTTTGAAATTATTAGCTGCTAAGCATCTTTCAAGTCCTGTTACATTTAAAAATTTGGATTTCTTAAAATTCGACCCCGAAATTCCAAAGCTTTCTTCTCTTAATTGAAGGATGCTAGAAGTGTGACGATTTCAGGAAAAACTTCTACTTTTCATAAGCTTTCAAATGGTATAATTAAAGTTTAAGGTCAACGGACTAGTTTTTTAATTATGGTCAATTGAATGTTACTAGGCGTGCATTTTTTTGGTCCGGATCACAACCAATTCTAGTACAAATGCAAAAAAGGTTTCCCCAAACGATACAACAACACTTAGGGTTTCTTTTAGGAAATTTGACGCTGAACAAAAAAGTTCCTATTAACATGGTTCCGAAAAAGCTTCGTTTTCGAGATATTCGCAAAAACCATAAAACAAACACCAATTTTGGACGTTTTTCATAAAAATTCTCCAATAATACAATTATTACCATATTACTTCTTAAAGCAAATCTTGTAGAGAGTCGAATTACACTCATTTTAGCTCTCTACCACAAAATCTTTTAATGTTAAGCGTTGATGGATATCACCTTAATGGATTGACTATAATAAAGTGACAAAGACGTGGGACATAAAATTTTAAACTTTCACAGACAATCAGGAGTTTGTCGTGCAATGCTGAAAAGGGTGTTATTCAACAAAATATTATATTCCTTACGAGGTTTCCTTTAAGGTGTTTTATGATAAGTAGTGCATTATTGGAGAATTTTTATGAAACACGTCCAGAATTGGTGTTTGTTTTATGTTTTTTGCGAATATCTCGAAAACAAAGCTTTTTCGGAACCATGTTAATAGGAACTTTTTTGTTCAGCGTCAAATTTCCTAAAAGAAACCCTAAGTGTTGTTGTATCGTTTGGGGAAACCTTTTTTGCATTTGTACTAGAATTGGTTGTGATCCGGACCAAAAAAATGCACGCCTGGTAACATTCAAATTACCATAATTAAAAAACTAGTCCGTTGACCTTAAACTTTAATTATACCATTTGAAAGCTTATGAAAAGCAGAAGTTTTTCCTGAAATCGTCAAACTTCTAGCATTCGTCAATTAAGAGTAGAAAGCTCAGGAATTTTGGGGTCGAATTTCAAAAAATCCAAATTTTCAAATGCAACAGGACTTAAAAGATGCATCACAGCTGATAATTTGAAAATAAATGAGTAATTCTGAAAGGTTTTTTTATGCTCTTTAAAATTGTTCCTTACCTTGATTTCCCTATCTCATTTAGTTTTTTACATATTTGGCATTTTTTGAAAATGTTTGTGAAACTCTTAAAAAAAATTAATAAATCGATATCTCGGGAACTATTAAGAATAGGGCATATGCTTACTCGACATTTTTTGTTCCAATTTGGCCATATATACTAACCATGAAGTTTGGCTGGTAAACTTCCGGTCACCCTGTATTATAAACCTGGGTCTTATATTTCCAACTGAACTCTTTTCAATCTAAAGCATACTGACCAACAATGCTTTAATGTGTTGATGGTTCAACCTTAGTATCACCGCCCCTTTGACAAGATCTATACTTGAAATATTTTGATTTGTTATTTTTTACAGTAAATAGGGGTGCAAGTTTTATGATAGTGATAAATGGACTACACATTTTAGGTTTTTTAAATAAAAAATCGGAACCGTTTTCGAGAATTTTTTTTTTTTTTGGGGGGGTAGCGCCCCCAAATTTGGAGATTAAATTAATTTCTCGATTTCGCCTCGGGGTATGATTTTTATCAACATGTATGCCAAATATCGTCAAAATTGGCTTAGTAGTTTAGGCCCCAGGCGTCTCCACAGACAGTCGACAGACAGACATTTTTTAAAAACTACTTTTTTGAACCTCAAAACGTTTAAATCCATCAAAATCGAATTTTCACGCCTTCACAATACATTCTCTTTATATGAGAAAGTAAAAATATCACAAAAAAAAATTATTGCAAAGACTAAAAATAAGAGGAAAAATCGATTTGTATTTTTTAGTATTTTCTTAATTTTTTTTGGGGGGGGGGGGCAAATTTGCGTTGAAAACCCCCCAAAAACACACTTTTTCCAAAACTTTAAGCCCCTTTTTCCGAGAAAAACTAAAGTATGGGAGAAATTTGTAGTTAAGATTCGGATTCAGCACACAAAAATACTTCAGTAAATGACATTTTCATTATGGTGCTTTTTTAGCAGAACTGTGTTATTTGCGTACACATTCAGCAGTGGCGTAACTATGGGCCCGCATTGCGGGGGGGCCCCCAAACCAATTTCGAAGGGGGCCCTCTTAGAGGACAATAAAATCTTATTACAAAAAAAAATCGGTCCGAGACAACTCAGACAAACTTTCTCATATATGTACATTTAATTACTATTGGAAATTTCATCAAAAATATCATAAAAATAACTTCTCCCGGGCGGGGAATCGAACCCGGGCTCTCTCCATCCGCGTTTTAAGCTATTATCTCAGGAACTAGATTTTTCCCGGGAAAACGGCTTATATCATTAGATTCGTATTTAAATTGACTACATTTTAGAATTTTTTAATCAAAATCGTCGGAACCGTTTTCGAGAAATAATTTTTTTTCGTGTTTTTTCAGAGTTTTTGGGGGGTAGCGCCCTCAAATTTGGAGTTAAAATTAATTTCTCGATTTCGCCTCGGGGTATGATTTTTCTGAACGTGTATGCCAAATTTCGTCATAATCGGCCCAGTAGTTTAGGCTCCAGGCGTCTGCACAGACGACGGACAGACATTTTTTAAAAACCACTTTTTTGGACTTAGGGGACCTCAAAACGTGTAAATCCATCAAAATCTCAAGATCGAATTTTCGCGCCATCACAATACTTTCTCTTTATATGAGAAAGTAATTATAATGTCCGCAAAAAAAAAAAACTTTAACAAATTTAAAAATCTTTAAATTTGAAGGCGTTGCCCTTTTTTTTCTCAAAAACACTGATGTTATTAATTTTATTTTTTTTTTAAGCGCATTTTTTTTAAAGTTAAGTTTATTATTCTACAATAATATTAAATATTAGATTAAAAAAAAATAGTTCTCTTATAAGAATTATTAAAAGTTGACTTAGTACATCTTGTTGATTGTACTTATTGTAACATTTTTATCCCTTATTAGTTAGTCTGGACATGTTTTGTATTATGTCCGATGAGGAATCCGACTTAACATTATAATGAGATTCTTTTCTCTAGTTACGTACCTACATACAGAGGAACGTTAGTTATTCATAAGCCCGTAAAGGTTCTTTTGAAATAGCGCTAGTCGTTCTTTGTATAATGCTTCAAATCTTAACATAAGGGTTACCTTTACTGCTCTTTTATTGACCACCATGCTTATAAACTTTTTTAAAACAACCTATTCATTTAGAATTTCCCATAAATAACCGTGGTATGGACTTAGCGCCGTACTTCAGGAAGGTTCAAAAACTTAAGACGTACTGCACTTACACTGTTATGCAAAATTTAACGAACTTTCTGTCCCTAAAAAATGTTTATCTGAACTCATATTTTCGAGGTTGCTGAATCCGAATCTGAAGTCAAAATTTCTCCTTTACGTACGATGTATTTACATGTTTTGAGGTCCCCTGAGTCCAAAAAAAGTGGTTTTTAAAAAATGCCTCTTTATCGTCTGTCTATCGGCCGATTTTGACGAAATTTGGCATACATGTTCAGAAAAAAATCATTCTGAGACGAAATCGAGAAATTAAATTTAGCCCCAAATTAGGGAGCACATACCCCTAAAAACTCTTTAAAAAATATATATTCTCGAAAACGGTTCCGACGATTTTGCTTTAAAAATTCTAAAATGTATTCCATTTATTTAAATACGAAACTAACTGTATGCCGTTTTCCCGAGAAAAATCTAGTTCCTGAGACATTGCTGAAAATAAATCTGATTTTGTTGAAAATCGAAAACAAGAAGGAACTATAGCTAGGAACATGAAATTTGGTACGCAGGTCCATCTCGGCATTTGTGACAATGTACATATTTTGGGGTTATCATATCACACATAATATTTTCAAGATGGCGGCCAATGTGGCGGGTGACAAAAAGAAAGTTTTAAGTTAAGTTTTTTTTAAGTTAAGTTTATTTAAGTTTTATGATAAAATCACACTGCTAAGTACGTTTACATTGCTAACTACTTATTTTCGATATTTACAAAACCAAGTGACATTTTTGACATATAACAAAAATAAACAAAACAAGTCAATTAACAGGGTTCCATAATAACATTTCTTCCCGTCTTTTTTAACCTTACGTTTACGCGAGCGTTGCGCTTGATCGCTTGGGCAGATAACATTTTCCAACGAACTCAGCCTGGGCATTGGTAAAATGAACATGTATACCAAATTTCAACTAACTCAGTGATCTTTTACTCAAGTTATCGTCATCGGTAGATTTCGTGACGGCGATTTTGTGATGGTGATTTTGTAACGGTTATTTTTTTACGGTGATTTTGGTCGTTTTTTTTTCGGATTCACTCCCAGGCTCCAGAACGTGCCATAAGGAACTTCGTTCCTAAAAGAATATGCAACTGCATATTAACATTTTAGACTTAAAAAAAAAAGTTTGTAGTCACCTTGGCATGTTACACATCAATTTAAAGGTCTTGAAGTGTAGAAAAAGAATATGCAACTATTACACTTAATATTTGAACTAAGTCGTACAGAAACCGGCAATTATCGCCTCACGTACTTACATGAAGCGCCTTACATGTTGTTGGCATCCACCTATTCACCTAAATTAAAGGAATTACATCACTGTTTATTTAAAAGAGGCATCTTTGACGTACGCACTGCAGAATGCAAAATTCCGATTTACTGTTTCTAGACCGGATTCCAGTGCGTTGTGAAGGATTTCCGTTGACCATATAGGGTGGTTTGTTAGGTTCAAGTCGTGAGATTCCGCTCCCGGACACCGGACCGTTTCTTGGAACTTGTTCCCATGCAAAGATTACCTTGCATACAACCTTGAACCACTCCCGGCACCTCGTTCAGTCTTGTACCGTGTCTGTCAGTCTGTCAACCAGTAATGTATTCCTTTGGTTTTATTATTTATTCTACATATATAGACAGGCTTATCATTAACAGTCGTACGTTCCAAGTCCGGCTTAAACAACTATGTATATTTTATGTTTATTTAAAATAATTATGTTTATCGTACGGTACTTAATACAAGGATATAGTTGTTCTAAGTCTAATGAGAATGAATTCGTGCATGCACCATTTTATCCAGTTTAATTTTCAAACCAAGCAGCTTTAAAGACATACCTAATATAAACATGTAATCATATAAACATCGCCGGTTTCTGTACAATGAAGTTAAATTACTAAATTTTCTTTTGTCGCCAGCCATATTGTCCGCCATCTTGAAAATATTAAGTGAAAAATCGAAAAAGTGTCCAGTTGTCACAAATGCCGAGATGCACCTGTGTGCCGAATTTCATGTTCCCAGCTGTAGTAGTTTATGAATTGAAACAAGCAACGGACAGACAGACAGACAGACAGACAGACAGACAGACAGACAGACAGACAGACAGACAGACAGACAGACAGACAGACAGAGCCGTTATATAAGGTTTCTATTTGTACTTTGTACAGAAACCTAAAATGAAGCTCTATTAGATCATAAGTTCGTAAAAACTAAACCTAAATCTTTCGATGAGCTAACAAGTGAAGGCTCCGCAAACCAAACATCGAATCTAAAATAGTTTGGAAGACTATTATTAATGTATCATTTCTCGTTCTGATATTGCTGGTGATAATTTTATTCGACATTGTTACAACAGTACTATGACAATATGAGATTATCCGGAATGTGTTGTTTTTGCCGAATGGCATTTTTTTAACAACAACTACCTATCACGTTTATACTCGTAGAAGAGTCTTGTGGGTGGTTTATTTGATTAAGAATATGTATTATGTTCTATATAGCCCAGGAGATAACGGGTAAAAAAGTGTCAACAGTCTGTTCCAAACGAGAGTAAGTGCGTTGAAGGCGCAGAAAATCGAGTGACACACAGATTAGCCAAACCTATCTGAGGGAAAAATGTTTATCTTTACCTAGTTGGCGCGATCTTTTGTCCGGGAAATTCTTGAGCTCTCATTGGCTCCCCCCTCCAGTTCCTAGTTTTTCCTGTGCTGTCAACGCACTAACTCTCTTTTGAGACAGACTTTTATTAACATCAAGCTAGAATTTTGTATGCAAGTTAATCTTTTCGTGCTTTCTAAGAATATGTGGTCGGCTAAATTCGTCTGCGGAACATAGCTAGGCAATGAGCATTTTGGTTGATAATATGATTTTCATGATTCATGTAAGCACAAAATTAGTAATAAGTTAATGGTAGTTTGTCACTTTAATAGGTGGCCTCTTTGTAGTAATATTTGACTAACTAACCTATAATCTGAGGGGCGGACTATCATCAACTTGAATTTCGGTCAACTAACTAATTTTGTACTCAGGATCATGAAAATATCACATTGTCCATAAAATCATATTGGCAAAATGAACATGTGTACCAAATTTCAACTAACTTGGTCATCTTGTTCCGTAGGCTTCCGCGGGTAGATTTGTCATAAACAGCTTGGGTTTCTGGTGAAATCCACGTCACGAAGGGGTTGAAGTCCCTTTTACAAATTATTTACTTGTTGCTCCAATTTTTTTTTTTAAAAATTAATAAAAGTAAAAAAAAAAAACGTGTACAAAGCTACTTTAGGAAGCAAACCATATGTAAAACGTAAAACAGGAATCTTGTCGAATATAAGGAAGAAAAAAGAGACATGTGAGACGAGATTATAGAAAGGATGGTCTAATTACAGCTCAGTTGCGTGTTTGGATTTCTTAGGAAGCCAGAAGTTTCACTGAAACTTTAAAGACATGCTTCATTTGAAGGAGAGACCTACCTCAACAAAACAATAGAAACAAGTACTAATGTTAAGTTTGCATGGTGAAAAGTAGCTGACGTTTCGTACTCTAGATTTGTTTTCTTTTTCTTCTTCGTCAGCAGGTGTAAGTTCTTCTAGAGTCAGCTCTGTCTCTCTTTTACGTCTTTTTTTCTTTAAGAACATTTTTTTTTCTTAGAATCTCATGTGCTTCAAATGGCATAATGGCTACCGGGTAAAAACTTTCTACGTTAAAAGGTCACTAGAAAACATTACTTTTCAAATGTCTTGAGTATACTTTAAAGTTTTCGTATATTTTTTTTTCTGTACGATGTACGATCAAAAATAGTACAGAACTTTCGATACATTACACCTTTTTATTATTTTCTAGTTATTAGAACATTACTGTGTATAGTTTGAGATCATTGAGATCAATTTCTCTCTTGGAGAAATCCGTAATTATTATTAACTATCGCTAAATATATTATGATTGGGGCTTTAATATTTTTGTTTTAGATATTAACTTGTCTACAATACAATCTGAAAATGTTTCCATTAAAGGTGGGGTTCATAGTTTGAGTTTTTTTACGCTCTTCAGAATAATCTATAGGCAGTAATAACATGACGCGAGAAAAGTTTGTTCCAAACAAACTTTCTCACGTTGAATGTTGAAACTAACCTGAATGATACTTTCCCTTCCTCTTCCCCAAGGATCTTATATAAAGGGGATGGAATGTTAAGAAGGGGTTTGAGGCAAAATAGCGACCCCATGGAGGTAAGAGAAATTGGAGAAAAAAAATCATACTGCGCATGCACCACGACCTCTGAACTGGGACAAATTACCTTCTTTGTTATTTTTAAGGTTTATTTCTGGTTAATTTTGAATCAGGTTATAAACTGATTATTAACTTTTAATCGACAATTTTTGATAAAATATTTATTTTGTGTCGTTTAGTTTATTTATTTATTCGTTTTACTTGATCTNAAAAGTGGCCCCATGAAGATATGTAAAATATGAGTTCCAATGGGACAAATTACCTTCCTCTTGGTTATATGTTACCAAGAAACGTGCGGCAGGTTATCAACAATCAACAGATTGCGTTGTATTTCTTATTTTGTGCTGTTTGTGATTGATATTTAGCAGTTTATAGTGGCTTGTTTTGCATTATGTATATTCATTTGTTACGATTTTGGTAGTATTCATACTACGGAAAGATTAAATTTTAATTTAAATCAAATTATAATTATTATTAACTGCGGGAAACAGACAGAAAAACAAGCTTGTTTTTCTGTCTGTTTCCCGCAGTTAATAATAATTATAATTTGATTTAAATTAAAATTTAATCTTTCCGTAGTATGAATACTACCAAAATCGTAACAAATGAATATACATAATGCAAAACAAGCCACTATAAACTGCTAAATATCAATCACAAACAGCACAAAATAAGAAATACAACGCAATCTGTTGATTGTTGATAACCTGCCGCACGTTTCTTGGTAACCTATAACCAAGAGGAAGGTAATTTGTCCCATTGGAACTCATATTTTACATATCTTCATGGAGCCACTTTTGACACAATTCTCCATCCCCTTTATTAAAAATCCTTGCTCTTCTTTATTTAATTTTTTATTACATCAATTTACTCAATTATTAGTATAAATATTAAACAAATACAATTTTTTTTCATTTTCAAACCATCCTTTAAAAAAAAATTAATGCTGTATGTTAATAATAATATATTATTCGACTTTGTTTTATAACCTCAACGGAACACTACGCAAGTGCACAAAAGAGGAAGGGTTGGGAAAAACCTCTGAGACATCTCTACGATTTCATGAATGTATTATTATCTATATAGCCCAAACGCGAGAAATAATTGTAATCTATGAGAGTTCATAGATTAATTATCTTAAGATACGGTACCTTAAGAGTTTGAAATAGATACGAATCCTCATTCCCAATAAAGGTATTATTATTGCTGAATAATGCAACGTGAGATTCTCAAACTGCAAATTATTTATTTGTGGCCAAGAAATGATTCTATGTGCTGACTCAGAGGTTCATAGCTCTGTGCAACACTTTGGTTAGATGACATTCTGCGTCTAGTTTTATTCCGTGAAAAGTTCAATGAACGAATATTTCATAGAGATATGAAAACAATTAATACAAGAACATTTAAAACTTGTTTCTAAGACAAGTAGATACATAATAAACTTGTTTCTAAGACAAATAGATACATAATAAACTTGTTTCTAAGACAAATAGATACATAATAAACTTGTTTCTAAAACAAGTAGGTACATAATAAACTTGTTTCTAAAACAAGTAGGTTAATAAACTTGTTTCCAATGCAAGTAGAAACATAATTAAACGAGTTACGAGTATAAATCTCATCTTTTACGTTATTGTCTACTAAGTAATAACTGATGTAATAAATATTTTATCTACGATTGATACGAAATATAAACATTGTATTTCTGTATATAAGCGTATAAAGTGATTCTTTATATATCCATTGCGCATACGAGTTTTTTTTCCGCCATAGTGCAGTAAATAAATTGGTAAGGCGTGAATTCTCACGTAAAAAGGGTTTCGTTGGTTTTGTGAAACAAAATTAGTAAGGTTGAGGAGGGGGGGGGGACGAAAAATTTCGATGTTTCTTAACAAAATGGCGCCGAAAATGAAACACTAACCCTAAGTGGTATATAT
>KZ651709.1:376874-389996 GCA_001010745.2 Gerris buenoi
AAAAAGGTTGAGAACCACGTACTGCCAACATAATTATTTTATAAATAGTAGAGAATGAATGGCTAATGTAATGTTGCTGATATAATGTTGAAATCAGGTTGGCGACATTGCTTTTTCGACCTTATTTATCATTGTTTATAACCTGCATCTAAATAACCTTCTATTTGAGTTTAATTCCAATTCTTATTTTATTTTTAATATTGAATCTCTTATATCTGCTATTAAAAGTGCAAATAATTATTGTTATTTATTAAAATAATAAATAAAAACTGTGCAATGGATGAAAATGTAAATTTACTACCTACTGAAGATAAAATATTGTATGTACCTCGTGAGTAAAGTGCCATTATTCCCTTCGCGATTATCTCTCTCGGCTTCGCCTCGGGAGCTAATTAGTGTTATTCCCTCGGCTTCACCTCGGGAATCAAAAACTCTAATTCCTTCGGCTTCGCCTCAGGATTTAGGGACCGTGGTTCCTTCGGCTTCGCCTCAAGAACCAACTTTTTCGCTCAGGGAATAATGGCTTACTTTACTCCCTAGGTGCATAAAATAACTATTATCAATTTTCTATTGATTTGGAAATTCTAAGAAAACAATATAGTCCAGGAGATAGCGTGCAAAAAAGTGTCTCACTAGTATCAAGCTAGAATTTTGTGTATAAGTAAATGTTTTGGTGCCTTTTAAGTATATGTGGTCGGCTAAGTTCGTCTGCGGGACATAGCTTGGCAATAGGCTTTTGAAGAAACAAACCGTTGGAGAGCGGCCATGTCCCGCCCGTTTTGGAGGACATTGATTTTTATGACCTTATGTACTAACTTAGTAGACCAAAAATCAAGTTGATGATAGTTCGTCACTTAATTGGTTAGTTACACAAAACTAACTCCAAATCAAAGAGGTCACCTAATGAAATTGCCCACGAATGAGGTCTATGAGATCTGCGTTCCGGTTTTCCATGAATTATAAAGATCAACGCCATAATTACATAGTATTAAATACACAATTTAAAATGTGATATAAATAATATTATATTTGCCTATTCTACTTAAATCTTATAAAGTTCTTCTACTTAAGTCTATGTAAAGTACACATATAAATACAATAGAGATTAGAGAGAGAAAGTTCAAATAATATGTACTTCAAAATTTTAATAAATTAAAATAAAATAAACGTAGGGCGAGAACTTTAGTCAAATATTGGAAATATTGCGTAAAATTTGTTCAATACGTCCTCAGAAATTCTGTTAAATGATGGTTGGTTAACTGAGAACGATATTTTGACTTCATGAACTCCAATGTGGTGTAGAAATATTCATAGCGCAATATGTTGTACAAAAAGTTGAAATTAGGCTGAAAGCAGCAATGGGTTAATGACTTCATAAATTTATGGTTTTTTAAACTGAACTATTACATATAAAGACTGGATTTATTTGATTAAGTTTCAACTATTTTGCTTAAAAAATGTTCGAGTTATGCGTGACACAAGCCAAAAACCAATGAAATCATCTTAAAAATATCCAAAACGGGTAATCCTGTTGAAATCTATTAGCTCACATACCTTCCGTTACATTCGGTAAGCTTGGAAGCTATGTGATAGTTCCGAAAAAGGTTTTATACGTCATAGTTTGTTGTTAGCGATGCCTGTCCAAGTCTGTAGCCATTTCTCTTCCAACTTCTTTGTAACCATTTTTAAAAAGGCAGAAATGAATCCGTTCAATAAATCATTATTATTTTTTTATTCTTTCGAAAAAAAAGTAAATTTTTCTAGGGTAAGATAATGTTAATATGAAGAAAAATGTCTTCAAAATTACGTCGAATACATCTCACTTAAAGTTGGGACGTAAAACGAAAAAAAAATTGAATTACTCTATTTAATTTTTAGTACCTAACCCCTCTTCATTTTTAGTACCTCTGAGTAGTATTTTTTGTTGCTTTCACAAATTATAAGTTGCTGAAAAAAGATATATATCTTTTTGATCTCTAAAAAAGGAGGCACTGTTTGATTGAATATTCTGTCTTCATAGAAACACATTTCGGTACCCTTTCGGCTTATTTTCCATTTTTTTTTTTTTTTTTTTAAACTTAATAAAGTAAAAGATACCGAAAAGCTACCGATAACTTACCGTTGCCCTTAAGGGGTTAAAAAAGGGTTTAGTCTAGCCCTACACCACAACCCTTTACTGTTTTTCTTTTATAAGAAAGCAGGTAAAGGGGTAAAGGACACAGAAAGGATCTGATCTAGCCTCTAGGAAGGTCCTCGGTAGGTCCTTAAGGAATGCACTTGCCACCCTCAACATCTCTACCCTTTCAAAAAAGGAATTGTTTGTTTACATGTGTGAAGGGGTGCCGCTACTGCACGCTCTAGCGGTTTGCCTTGGAATTATAATATCAAATAGAGTCCTTCGACTGTTCAACCTTACTTAATTCGTTACCTCTGCACCTCTCACATCGCTTCTTTTTAGTCAGGTAACATTTTTCAAAGGATAGCCGAAGGAATCGACACTTGGTTAAGTTGAACCTGTCTAAATTACACAGTACTGTACACTTTTTCATTGAAAATACATATAGACCAGTATATAGGTAGCCTGAGAGGGGTCCAGCTTACATTAATTAGGGTAAACGATTTTCTTTTTTAGGATTGTTTTGTTTAGTAAGAGGAGCATGAAACAAAGTTTGCGACCTCGAAAGCCCTAGGGACAACTTTTGGTAGGCGAAAAACCTCGAAATTTTGGCACATTTTTCAATTTTTTTTAATATAACTCATAAGTGACTTCGAAATCAGAATATTGAGTTCTCTTTGAAATTGAAGTAGACAAAATTCCCTACTAAATGCACTAGTCAACCCTTATTTTATGTCATTCTAACCCATTTCTACAAGACTTTGAATTTTGACAAAATTTTGTAAAATACCGTATTTTACTCATTTTTTTTTGACATTTATATAATCATTTATGGTGCCCTTTATATATTTTTATGATGGTATGTTGATGACACGTGTATCTATGTATACCTATCTATACCTATAATATACAGGGTGGTCCAATAGTCTCTCCCCCCCCCCTCCCTCTTATATTTTTGATAGAATATTTGGATTCAACAGTGAAAAATAATAAACTCTTACTTGAAACTTTTTTTTATATTTCCGATATTATTCCCCCCATAGGGGGGGGGGGGGAATGTAAAAAAAATGAGTAAAATCCGGTATTTTACAAAATTTTGTCAAAAATCAAAGTCCTGTAGAAATGGGTTAGAATGACATAAAATAAGAGTTGACTAGCGCATTTTGTGGGGAATTTTGTCTACTTCAATTTCAAAGAGAATACAATATTCGGATTTCGAAGTCGTTTATGAGTTATATTAAAAAAATTGAAAAATGTGCCAAAATTTCGAGGTTTTTCGCCTACAAAAAGTTGTCCCTAGGGCTTTCGAGGTCGCAAACTTGGTTTCATGCTCCTCTTACTATGCAAAACAATCCTAAAAAAGAAAATCGTTTACCCTAATTAATGTAAGCTCGAATGTATCTATATATTGGCCTAATACATCATTTTATTTAACCAAGTCTATATCTTGAAGTATTAAAATATACAACTAATTAGTGTGGCACATAGCTTCTTCGTGCTCTATTTCATCAACATTAATGAAAATGTATTTGAATAAAATTAATTTAATTCCCCCCCCCCGTTTTTTTTATAAATCTGTCAATATTGTTTTAATTTTTTACATGAATTATCTTTTATATAATCGAGTAGTGTCCCAACAACGACAACGACAAGAACAACTCACCTCTAAATGATTTATAACGTTAAAAATTGATGTATGCCATAAGCTGGGATCGAACCCGGGGCTACTAGGTGTAAGTTAGATACTAAACCTTTTGCGCCATACCTATGTAACGAATATCGGAGCACAAAACTTCCTATTTAAATGTTTTAATTATTACTGCAGAAAACTAAATATTTAAACAGTAAATATCTCTTTAAATATCTATTTTAATTATAACTAATTATCTCTCAGCTCTTTTTCTCAACCATATTTATTATTCTGCCCGTTACCGCGGGCCTAACGGCTAGTATCATATAAACAAAAGTTAAAGAGCGTGCAGACGGTTGAAATTAATCTGTGGGATATCTGCGGGCTAATTTCGACCAAACCATCCAAATTCATTAAAATCAGATAAGTACATTTGTATATGCCTAGGAGTAAATAAATATACTTGTATATGCCTAGGAGTAAATAAATATACTTGTATATGCCTAGGAGTAAATAAATATACTTGTATATGCCTAGGAGTAAATAAATATACTTGTATATGCCTAGGAGTAAATAAATATACTTGTATATGCCTAGGAGTAAATAAATATACTTGTATATGCCTAGGAGTAAATAAATATACTTGTATATGCCTAGGAGTAAATAAATATACTTGTATATGCCTAGAAGTAAATAAATATACTTGTATATGCCTAGGAGTAAATAAATATACTTGTATATGCCTGTGCGCTTTTATAGAAGAGAAACTAATTGGCATAGATGGTTGAAGGTTGAAACGTTTATGAAACCAATAATGGAATAATTATGACCTAACAAGCCAAATTTCATTAAAATTGGACCAGTACCTAGTTTTTAAGTTATGTTAATTCAAAATAAATTGAGCGAAATACGGACAGAAAGATACGGAACCAAACATTTTCTCTGATGTCTGAAACGGATTTCTTTCTTGGAATTGTTGCTTCGATTTCAGAAGAATTACCTAGCTCCCGAGCATACCGAAGAAAACGGAAGCTATGTGAGCTATACGAGATTTTAATGGAATTATCCGTTTTGGATGTTTTTAAGATCAATTTATAAGTATTTAGATGGTTCCACGCATAACTCGAACACTTTAGAGGTGGTTAGAGGTGGTTAGAAGTGGTTAAAGGGGGTTAGAGGTGGTTAGAGGTGGTTAGAGGTGGTTAGAAGTGGTTAGAGGTGGTTAGAGGTGAAAATCGTTTACCCTAATTAATGTAAGCTCGAATGTATCTATATATTGGCCTAATACATCATTTTATTTAACCAAGTCTATATCTTGAAGTATTAAAATATACAACTAATTAGTGTGGCACATAGCTTCTTCGTGCTCTATTTCATCAACATTAANAGAGGTGGTTAGAAGTGGTTTGAGGTGGTTAGAGGTGGTTAGAGGTGGTTAGAAGTGGTTAGAGGTGGTTAGAGGTGTTAGAGGTGGTTAGAGGGGGTTAGAGGTGGTTAGAGGTGGTTAGAGGTGGTTAGAGGTGGTTTGAGGTGGTTAGAGGTGGTTAGAGGTGGTTAGAGGCAAGAGAGTTTAAACTTATATGGGACCAACGCCTCATCGTTGGGTGCTAATTATTACCTACCATCCAAAATTCATTTCATCTGTTTTTAAGACATTTTGGGCCTAAAAATTGGACGACAGTTCCCTGATGACTCAAACGGATTTCTGCATTGGAATTTTTGGAATTCTGAGACGGAAAATATTATTGATCACATGTAACTTCCGTTACCTTCGATAAGCTAGGATGCTAAAAGAATTTTTTTAATTAAAAATTTTTTTTTTAACATTTTAACTAAGCATTTATATTTAGTCCACAATTTATCTATTTTATGAAATTATAATTAATTAAACAATAATATTATTTTCTCTTTAACTTCATATTAATATTCTTTGATTCTTCAATATAATATGATTCAGATAAAGTTTCTTATCAATGGAGTTTTTCCCGAGGAACATGTAAAAACATTGAACTATAAGAATCTTAAAAGATATCATAACTGATAATAAAACTAGTTTTTCCCGCTGAAGTACGCGTTTAAATGTCAATAAAATATACTGGAAATAAATATTATCTTGAGAGATCTAAAAAAATGAACCGAATGTTAGTGAAATGAAAAAGTATGAATTTAATTACCATAAGGCTAATATAAATTATGGTGTATTTTATCGGAATAAAGTAATAGAAAAAAAATTGATGATAAGATAATGTACTGAAATTACTTCAAACTAAGTCATTGTCATACCCGTTCCATTGTGGATGTTTATTTTTACAACGTTTTTATAACTTGGTTTCTTGTTTGTTTGTTTGTCCGATACAAATCTTGCAATCGAATTTTAACTAACATCCGTAGTAGCTAGACATTTGAAACTTTCAGAACAGCTCAGAACACGATGATAATGCATTATTTTAATACTTATAGTCATTTTTCAGCAGAATTTAATTATTTTTCAGCAAATTTGCTGAATGAAAAGTTAGTTCGAAAAAAATCCGAAAAAAGTTATTTTATTTGTTTTGTCATATCCCATAATATTTACAATCTTCATTTTGACAGGTTTCAAATTTATGATTTTTATAAATAAGAGATAAACATTAAATGACAGCAAAACAGGAAATATATCGATTATATTATTTCAATACATCGATGGCACGGTTTAAGAAAATTTAAAGACGTAGTATATAAAAAGTTCTTTTTATCTTGCAATTATTTGATTTACAAAGGTAGATTACAGAAAGAAACATACTTGAATGGAATGACTTTATACTATTAAACTTATTATTGTCAAATTTATTTCATGTTCTCCCGTTTTTTAAAACTGTCAAAATTGTTTTGATTTTTCACATTAATTCAAGTATTAATGTTACTAAATTTGGAGCGTAGACGGTTGAAATTAATCTGGGGCTATCTGCAGACTACTTTAGACAATCCACCTAAGTTTCATAAATATGGCACAAGTGCTTTTGATGATGTAGGTGTAAATAAAAGTGCTTTTGATGATGTAGATGTAAATAAAAGTGCTTTTGATGATGTAGATGTAAATAAAAGTGCTTTTGATGATGTAGATGTAAATAAAAGTGCTTTTGATGATGTAGATGTAAATAAAAGTGCTTTTGATGATGTAGGTGTAAATAAAAGTGCTTTTGATGATGTAGGTGTAAATAAAAGTGCTTTTGATGATGTAGGTGTAAATAAAAGTGCTTTTGATGATGTAGGTGTAAATAAAAGTGCTTTTGATGATGTAGGTGTAAATAAAAGTGCTTTTGATGATGTAGGTGTAAATAAAAGTGCTTTTGATGATGTAGGTGTAAATAAAAGTGCTTTTGATGATGTAGGTGTAAATAAAAGTGCTTTTGATGATGTAGGTGTAAATAAAAGTGCTTTTGATGATGTAGGTGTAAATAAAAGTGCTTTTGATGATGTAGGTGTAAATAAAAGTGCTTTTGATGATGTAGGTGTAAATAAAAGTGCTTTTGATGATGTAGGTGTAAATAAAAGTGCTTTTGATGATGTAGGTGTAAATAAAAGTGCTTTTGATGATGTAGGTGTAAATAAAAGTGCTTTTGATGATGTAGGTGTAAATAAAAGTGCTTTTGATGATGTAGGTGTAAATAAAAGTGCTTTTGATGGTGTAGGTGTAAATAAAATTGCTTTTGATGATGTAGGTGTAAATAAAAGTGCTTTTGATGGTGTAGGTGTAAATAAAAGTGCTTTTGACGATGAAGGTGTAAATAAATGTATATTTGTAAGCGCGTTGAAGTGAAAAAAATATACGCAGAAGGTTATATGAGACCAACAATGGGCTAATTGTGACCTATAAATCTAATTGTGACCATATAATCCATATATTATATTTTTATTTTTTACTAGCCTTCACCCCGCGCTTCGCGCGGGGCTCATGCTAGGTATTAGTGCCTATGTTTGAATTGAAAATGAAATGCCTAAATAGTTTTTTTTCTAAGCCATCTACGAATAAAATCTGGACATAAAACAACATTCTAAGAATATAATTTTCTCCAAATCGTAGTAAGGACTCTATCTATATATTTAAAAAAATAGCAAATAGAAACTAATAAATATGTATAGTAATTGATAAAAATACTTGTTATATATTTACTTAAAAGAACTATTTAACATTAGAAAACATAATCTTTATTTTAACTCATATCTAATAATACAATAAAACATTATTACAATACATGCATTGTCATGGTTAGGTTAACCTTCTTCTTTCATTCCTTCAACACTGTTACATATACATTTCTTAATAAAGATTTACTAATCAAACTAAACTACATAATAAATACATAAGTAAAAAAAATCCTTAAAACCAATTAGACTGTGAAGTCATTGAACAATCATCAAACATGATGGTGCATTAATTTAGTTACCAGTCTCTTCTCTCAATACGGCAGTTGCACCAGTAAATATTTAATAACTCTAGTTCTAGGAAAAATTAATAAATACACAATTTAAAGAGCATTAGTGTGAGGTTTATCCACCCCAATCAGAAATTAAATCGGCCAACAATTGCGGACGTCATAAGAGCTCAAAGTCAATTTTTCTTACAAAAAATAAAATTAAGCTCTTTTTAAGGTAGAACCGATGGAGTTACGACAAAAAACCTTGAAACGGATTTTTGTTTTGGAATTTTTGAAATCAAAGACCTAAAACATATTTTCAGAACGATCACATAGCTTCCGTTACCTTCGGTAAGCTCGAAAGCAATTATTTTAAGGGCCTTCGAAGTTATCAGCCAAAGTTGTATTATCTTTCTTCGTTTATAAAATTTCTTATTTTTTCAAATTTATAATGTCTAGAAATGCACAAGCTTTCTTAGCTTTTTGTTTTATTACGAGTCGTGATTTTTAAATACATATTTAACTTAATTCATTTTTAAATTTGCAAGTCTACAGTCTATAAGATTAGAGTTAGCACAATCGAAGGCGGGACACAAAAAACGTGGAGGTAGTTTTGGGGTTATAAAAAGGGAAAATCGGTGTTGCCATGTTATATATTTTTTGTGGAACAGGGGTAGAGTAGAACATTTTTGCCTTTTGATTGTGCCAACTCTAATCTTATAGACTGTAAATTCTCTTAATATCATTTTAATAAGGATCTTAGACTGTGTTCATTTTTTTGATCCTAAAGTTAAAATATTAGAGATTGTAGATATTACTAAAATATTCAATCTAAAATAAAATTTGTTGACGAGTTTTGTTTGAGATTGCCCTACTAAAATAGGAAAAATCTATTACTATGTTAGTATTTTAAGAAGGTTTAAAATCATGCATCGAGGTGATATGATAACTGCAGTTATCTAATGGTAAATATAAAAATTGTTAGCTACAATTTTTATAGAAAAAATAATAAATAGTTAAAAAAAAAAAACAACTTCTAAACAACAACAAACAACGAATAATAATTAGTTGTTATTCCACCTGTGATAAGAAACAAATTCTAACTATGTTAGCCTTTTAAGAAGGCTATAAAATTATATATTGAGGTGAAATTTCACTGCAGTTAAATTTTTATGATAAGTGTCAAAATTATTTTGAATACAAATTATTTTAGATGTTACTAATTGTTATGATAATCCATTTGTGATTAGTTAGATTTCCCTTTCATATAATTTATTTTTGAAAATCTCTCATAATATTTCTTTTAGTTAAATTTAAGCGTCAGGAATATTTGGGTTATGTTCAAGAAAGTATTTTTGTTTAGATGGAAGGCGCATTATTGGTACCGAAGGGCAACAATATTAGTAATTTAAGAAGGCTATAAAATTATAATATCGAGGTGATAAAGGTGATTTTTTTCTGCAGTTGTCTAATGATAAGTGTCAAAATTGTTAGCTACAATTGTCATAGATGTTACTAATTTTATTGTTAATCCAGTTGTGATTAAGTTAGATTTCCCTTTTATATCATTTATTTTAAACTATTTTAACTAAACTTTTAAAACTATAATTTATTTTAAACTCATATTTTTTCTTTAAATTTAAATCTAGACAAAAATCTACAAGAACATTTAGGTTTTTAAGAAAGTATTTTTGTGTAGATGGCAGGCGCGTTATTGGTACCGAAGGGCATAGAAGCGCCGGGGTAAAACACAGGAAGAAGTGAAGGTAATACTGGCGCGCTGCTGAACGGAGCGGCACGGCCTGGGTGTCGCAAGGCGTCGAGGGCTCGTGCTAAACCCGTGGGAACCCAGGCTCGGCCTCCTTCCCAGTCTCTCAGTATCTTGTAGTAGAGGGACTGAGATGTATCGGGAGAGAGTAGGCGGACATCTTGCTACCTAGTAGTCTCTCATTCATGCTTACATCTCTTCTTCTAACTTAGTACCGTCTTTTTCCCACTTGTACAACACTCATTATCTCTTTCACAACATTTTTTTTCTCGTGACTATCCTTCTTTACTATCTCTCTTGCTCTTTAACATTCAACTTTTTTTTATCCTCTTTTTTTCTCATACTAGACTGTGGCTTACCATTATTCTCACCGTCAAAACGTGTTCTCCTATCCTACTTCCACTCGTTTCTTTTTATATCGTTCTCTTATTCCCTTTCTTATCCTGTTTTTTTTCTTCTTAGAACTTTACTATCTCACTCATTTAATAGTTCCACTATCTAACTCGTTCTTTTTCTAACGACGTCTTTATTTTTATATTTATCATTCTCTGCCTAACACACTGAGGTTTTTTGTTCTAATCCGACTATCCTTATTGCTTGCACATCTCTCGTATTATAATTCTACAGCTATCCTTTTCTTTCCATTTAAATTATCTTCTTTCTTTTAATGCTATGAAACAAAAGTTTCTCTTTCCTTGTTTTTTTCTTTTTGAAAGGATCGTATTAGTCGGCATTCTTCACTCGAGTAAGAAGTATATTTCACTCTTTCTAAAGGATTATATATGTACATGAATCTCTTGTTCCCACTTTAAAAGTTCTCATCTATAAAGTTGTTTTGTCTTTTATCCTTGTTACTCTAGATGTGTTTGAACGGAGGGAATCTTTTTACTGTCTTTGTCGGTATCCCCTTTCTCGGATGGATTGCGCATTAGTGTTATCCTTTTCTTGTTTATAGTGCTTCTGTACCATCTCTATCCCACTAGAAGAGTTGTTAATGGATGGGAATCTGTTCCCACCTATGCTTCTCTCGCAGGACAGTTCTCTGTCTAACGTCGGTCCTCGTGCCTAGGCAGCATCCCACTTCTTCCTCTTTCAGACAAGTCTATCTTACCTCCCCTAATCCATAATAGCCGCCGCAGCTACTACCGGCACTCCCGCCTTCACGTCCTGAGAACTCGGCACCGTATTAGTGTGCAAGGCTCCCACCCCAGACCACAACAAGTTTTTTATATCCACCTACCTGAAACACTCGAGTGCAGTTTCCCACCCCCACCACCTCATCGGTGGCCCAGACCCTTCACTCCCGATTCTTCTAAACAGGACAAATTGCACTCCAGCAAATCGCACTCCAGCAAGTTGCACATCCTCCGCAGCCTTGAACCAGTCTTCTTTGTTCCCAGACCTATTACAGCCGGATTTGAACTTTACTCAATAATTATTTTTATAATACTCCACTCTGCATAACTATTTAGTTATAATTAACATAATTATAACGATTTTTTTAAATATCTAAGTTAAAAAGATGCTTGACTTTACATAAACTCAAGAGTATATTAATAAGTAACTTTTTGGTTCCAGCTGATATTTTTAATTTGGCAGAGTAGTAAACGAAAAATATATAATTCAAACTTATTTACCGAAGGTAACGGAAAGCATTGTGTTCACTTTTGAGAACAAAAAACTTTTATGTCTCCGATTTTAAAAATTCCAAGACAGAAATCCGTTTCAGCCATCAGGGATCATTTTTTGGACGTTTTAAAAATCATTTGATTGTGTTTCGCATAACTCGTATAGTTTTTTAAGCTAGAGAGTTGAAATTTAGTACAAAAAATCATTCCTTACCCTCATCATCCTTACATGTAGCTGGTCCTCCTCGGACAATCATAAATGTATAATATATAAATGTAATAACGTCATTAACTTATTTTGCTGAGTCGGCAAACTGTCGAAAATTCTTTTTAAAAAAAATCGGAAAATGTTTGATTAACTGAAATTTGCACCAAATACGTCTTTAAATGACAGAAATTTGCACTGAATTTTGGTTTGATATCCGCCGCCATTTTGAATATACATATAGACATTTTTTAAATTCAAAAATTTACCACTAAATAATTTCTTGACTATTTCCTATTGAGATGAAATTATACCTTTCTATTACATCTTCAATTATACCTTTCTACACCTCGCGTTCGATTTTTACTTTCTAATATTATAAAGAGAAAGTATTGTGATGGTGCGAAAATCGATTTTTACATTTTAAGGTTCCCTGAGTCCAAAAAAGTGGTTTTTAAAAAATATCAGTTATTTGTCTGTCAGTTTAAACACCTGGAGCCTATGGGCCGATTTTGACTAAATTTAGCATGCAACCGAGAAATGAATTTTAGCTCCAAATTTAGGGAGCGTTACCGTCCAAAACTCATAGTCCAAGAGATAGCATGCAAAAAATGAGTCAGAACTAACATCAAGCTAGAATTTTGTATACAAGTAAATGTTTTGGTGCCTGTTAAGAATATATGGTCGGCTAAGTTCGTCTGCCAGACATAGCTTCAGTGCCGGATCTAGGATTTTTCTCAGGGGGGCAAAAGCACATTTTGCCGCCCCTGCCGCATAGGGGCAGATCCAGCAATAGAATTTAGGGGGGGGGACTTGGAAGGGGGGGCCCGGGGGAAATTGTGAAAATGTTACACAATTAGGTTCAAAAAAAGTGAATTTTAGGCGTTTTGGGGAATCTTTTTTAGCTTAAAAGGGCAACTGTCAACAAATTCGGTTTTTTGCGAATATCTCGCTTCCTATGGCTCCGACACTAATCTAGGAGGTTATCAAAATGAAAAATAAAAAAATGTCCCACAAAAAAAGTATCACTAATTTTTTACATACAATCGACGGTTTACGGGAAGTATATCTATAAATATTTAGTATTTGTTGCCGCACCACTTTTACGAATATCTCGCTTCCTGGACTTCGCTCGGAGACAAATTAAGATTATTATCAAAAAGCAAAACTATATTTCCCACAAAAAAGGTCTCATTCATTTTTTACGTACAACGAACGAATCAAAAACCTCGTTTTACTATAACTTGCATAGTGATTGTTTTTGCACGACGTTTTACGTATTTTTGAGAATAACTCGCTTTCACTGATTCGGAGACCAATTAAGTATCAGATCAAAATTGAAGAATCTAAAATTTTACACAAGAAACCATATGTTCAT
>KZ651709.1:437559-451447 GCA_001010745.2 Gerris buenoi
TATCATGGTTCCGGAGATATTTCGCTGTTCCATATTAGCTGGGACACCCTGTATATATATATTTCACATCAGCAATGAAAACACTGTGTTTGCACACACGTGTGTGAGTGTGACTCCAAGGGATGTGCCACGCAATAATGGCACATAGCAACTGTTCCAACACACAGTGTTGCTGATGTGTTTTGCCAGCCAGGCAAATATGCGCCAGTGTGAAAGCACGCTCGTCTCTGATAAGCCCTATATCTGATATTCTCGATCTGGTGTAGGTCCAGAGTTGGGTGGGCATCGTCGGGCCCCTGATGAGTCGGACGCGACAAAACGATGCAGGACATGGCGTAATGCCGAGCCAACATCTTAATGACGTAATGTCTGATGATGGAACAGTTCCTGTGTGCCATTTTTGCACAGCACAACCCTCGGTGTTCTCACTCACACAAATTGTGTATATATAAATCTGTTTGGGCATTCTTATAATTTTCCTCTGTGTGGGTTATCTATGTATATAAAATCCAAATACCACTCACTCACTCACTGACACATCACGTTATCTTTGAAACCACTGAACCTACGACCATGAAATTTTGTAGCTGTGTTCCTCTTACCCCCTAGGTGCCCGCTAAGAAATATGTTTAAAATCCGCCATCATGATTCAAGATGGGGGCCATATATATACAAAATTCGACAAGACGATATCTCCGGAACCAATTGTACTAGAACCTTGAAATTTAGAAGTTGGCTTCATTTGATGAAATTAGTAACTTTTGAGAAATAGTTTACCAATCGGGCATTTTGATTCAAGATGGCGGCCATACATATATAAATGTGTGTATGTTCTTTATACAAACCTACAGTTTTAGTCCGATCTCGATTAAAATTTGCACACTTAACCTTCAAAGCAAGAGGAAAATCACTGTCCACATGAATCCCAAAATTGAAATTTTTGTATACAGGGGTACGGGGTACAAGTAATGAATACAGGGTCAAAATAATGAATACCCTTCATGATGCATATCGTTGAAAAGCTCTTTAAGATTAATTCATTAAGCTCTTTAAGACAATAATTGTTGTTATGTGCACTTTTATAATATTTTCACTTAGGAGGGGGGTAAAATGGAAAAATATAGCTATATCTTATATAAAAAATAGAGTATCCGTATGAGGGTATGTCTTTTATATAAATATATCGTTTTATCCCAATTTGATTAATATTTACACACTTTTTCTTCAAAACAAGGTAAGGTCACAGAAAATTTTGGTACACAGGGGTACGGGGTACAAGTAATGGTAATGAATGCCCTTCATCTTCATGATGCATTTCCTTGAAATGCTCTTTAAGAATACAGTAATTGTTGTTATGTACAGTATTGTCATATTTTAATTTAGAGGGGTGTAAATTTAGGATATTTGCAAATTATCTTATCAAAGAGGAGGGGGATGTAAGGAGGAGGGATAGAGTCTAGATATTCTCGCATAGTAAAATAATTTGATGCTTTTCTGGTAGTTTATATACTTATCAAATTAAAATATCACTCCGTAGCGAAGCACGGGTATCCAGCTAGTTTCAAATAAAATAACTGCTAAATTTAAAATTATTGTGTTGAGTACTTTCGGAGATTAGGTGCTTTACAGTCAAGCATGCGCAAGAATGTAAAAATACGGCTGTGCCTAAGGACCCTAAAAAGGCCCCAAGTTTCAACAATTGGGAAAGTACTAATTTATCAAATAAAACGCTATTAAAATTAAGTATTATACGTAGATAATATCAACTCGAAATAATAGGATTTGACGACAGAATAGGGTATTTCTGAGTTTATTTTACAGTAGTAAATATTTTTATCTACGATTGATACGTAATATAAGCATTACATCTCTGTTTAGATTCGTAGAAAGTGATTCTTTACACACCTGTATTAATTGCGCATGCGTGTCGCATTGTTTTGAACCATTCCTCTTTTTTTCCACTCTAGTGATGTAAAGAAGAAGAATTCCTCTTTTTTTCCACTCTAGTGACGTAAAGAAGAAGAATTATCAACATTACACACGATTAGCGAGTTTGTTTACATTTAACATAACTAATTTGATGTTTATTTAATAAAAGTAACTGTTTGTATCGAGTTTCTTTTTTGTGAAAATCAATGAGTGATTTAAGTGATTATGAAGAATATGAGGACAATAATACGCCTTCCGAAATAATTAATTTGGCACAAAATACCAACTAACGAATTGATGTCATCTTTATCAAAAGAGAAATACTGAAATACGAGCTTACATACAGGAAGTTTATTATTTTTTTCTGAATTTATTATTAAAATCTAACAATCGTAGATAAAGTACGGTACGCAACTCGTGCGAAAACGGCATTTTGCATTGCTCGTATGGTTGTGCACTTGTGCACTCGCATGCAAAATGCTACTTTCTACATTCGACGCGTAATGTACTATAACATCGCATTCTTTTGAATTCTAATGATACATAGATTTTTCATAGCAAATAGTACTTTTTTTCTCACTTGAATTTATTTATATCCCAATCTGTTTAAATGAGGTCTCATTGAAGGTGTTAGAGGTGATTAGAGATTGTTGGAGGTGGTTAGAGGTGATTAGAGATGGTTGGTGGTTAGAGGTGGTCAGAGATGGTTAGAGATGGTTGGAGGTGGTTAGAGGTGGTTGGAGGAGGTTGGAGGTGGTTAGAGGTGGTTAGAGGTGGTTAGAGATGGTTGGTGGTTAGAGATGGTTAGAGGTGGTTAGAGATGGTTGGTGGTTAGAGGTGGTCAGAGATGGTTGGAGGTGGTTGGAGGTGGTTAGAGGTGGTTGGAGGTGGTTAGAGGTGGTTGGAGGTGGTTAGAGGTGGTTAGAGGTTGTTGGAGGTGGTTAGAGGTGGTTAAAGGTGGTTAGAGGCAAATTTCAGACTTACTATAAGACTTTACTACAAACCTCGTTAACAGAGAGATACGGCCAATGTAAGTTTCACCTTTTATATACAGCAGACTTCCGGGATAGTGTCTGGATCTAAACCGCAAAACCACCGCAAACAAACTGACTTACCCCAAGTTGCAAGTTATAAGCTAAAAACCAATAAAAAAATCTTTTTTTTAGTAGTTTTTCGGTGATTTCTCATATTTGCCGCGGGAAATTTTTTTGGACAACTTCAGATTCGTGTTCAGCGCCCCAAAAAAACATAAAGTAAACCACAAACAACAATTACACCAGAAATTTCCACTTTGAGCTCTTTTTATGCACCATTTGATTGGACTATATATTCATATTCAAGGAATGAAGATAATATCCATCTAGATTTTCAAGACAATTATCTTATCTCGACGAGCAAAGTCTATTTTTATTTAAGGTCAATGTTAATTAAATGTTACGAAAAATAAATTAAAATTTTTATAATTAACAAAATAAATGTTAGTACAACATTCAGTGGCGATCCTAGGGGGGGGGGAAATGTGTAATTATATATACATATAATTTCAAAGGCTTGAAAGACGTCATAGAAATACCTTATCACAGTTAATTTAGTCATGGTAGACTGGACACACCTTCAAAGCGTCAAAGTTATCAAGATAAAACAAACTTGTGACAAGTTGATGCTAGTCGCAAAACTCACAAAAAAAAAACTATGTGATACAATATAAACAAGGTTTAATATTGTTTTCCACACTATTTGTGTACGAAATCAACTTTAAAAAATACCGAAAAAATATAGAAATCAGATAAAGAAAAAAAATAAAACTAGTATATACATTCAAAGATCGTTCCAGACTGCGGTTAAGACAAAAATTAAATACTCAAGAGATGGTAGGGATGCTAAAAGGAATTGAAATAATACATCAATGTTGTCTAATCTTTTTTTTTTTTACAATCAAGTGTAAAATCTGACAAGAGGGCTTAAAAATCGATTATCAATTTGATATACCTACTTAGGATAAAAAAAAAAAAAAAAAACAGCTGAGAAATACAAAATAACCCGTAGAATTGATTTTTTTGGACCATAACCGACAAATCTGAAATAAACAGTGTTTGTTTTGGTTATTTATTTCGTAAGAAGTCACTTGTAGATATATGATTGCCATGAAATATTAGGTTTGTTCCAACCACACTTCAAACTGGTTTGGAAATGTCCGACGCATGCGCAACGGACCACAATTGATAGTTTTTCGCTAATGCGCATGCGTCGTAGAGTTTGAAACTAGTGAGAAGTGCTGTTGGAACAAACCTAATGAATTTAAAATTTTAGGAATGGTTTTGAAAGTCAACAAGGTTTTGAATCAACAATTTTAAATTTTTCATTATATTTTAGTGTTGCTAAGCCCGTTAAAATGAAATTTATTAATAGATGAAATTATTAATTGCGGGATGATTTATTTGTTGTTCAACATTTTTTCTTGTAAATACACTGCTGCGCAAAATTAACGCACCACCTTAATATTTCTCTGTTTTGACTATCTCTAATTCATACTGATGATTAATAAGTCAATTATCATCATCATCATTCATCATCTCACATTTAATCATAATCGTTAATCGTATTTAATCATCATCATTAATTAAATTTAATCGTTATAATTCATTATATTTAATTATCATCATTAATGATTCAATGTTATTTGCCATTGATTAATTGAGAGCTTTCACGTATTTATTACATTAATACAGTTGTTTGTATGTGTCAACATGAATACACCTCCAAATTTAACTATGCAGGAAGCGATTAATCCCGTAGTGATGAGTTAAGAAAGGCTTTTCTCAAAAGGTTGGTTGTCGACTAGACTAGGAGTGCATCTCACTACAAACAGCCGAGCTTTTCAGCGGTTCCAGGAGTGTGGATATGATCCACAGAGACGAAATAAGTCCACCCGAGATGCAAACTATAGAAAAAAGATCCTAATTCAACGGCTTTTGTGTAAGCATAAAAATACAAAAGTGGTGCGTTAATTTTGACCAGGAGTTTATATAATGCGCCAGTAGATTTCTCAATCTGCAGTTCGGAATGTTCTTCTTTAGACTGTTACTCCCCTTACAAAAACAAAGGGGAGTAACAATCTAAAGAAGGTGCACAGAATGTTCTTCTTTAGACTGTTACTCCCCTTACAAAAACAGAGGGTAGTAACAATCTAAAGAAGGTGCACGGAATGTTCTTCTTTAGACTGTTACTCCCCTTATAAAAACAGGAGTGTGATATTCCTTTGTTGCAAGGTACATTGGACTAAACATCCCTTTGTCTTAACAGTTAACAGTTGGTTAGTAAAGAAATGTATAAATAATTATGTCCTTTGATCTTCTAAAAAAACAAAAAAACAAAGGGGAGTAACAATCTAAAGAAGTGCCGTTTTTATGAGTCTAATACTAATTTTATTTCTATAAACAAATGATGAAACTCGTTTGCATTCCTCTAAAAAGTTAATAGTTGAAGCCTTCATTCTAAATGATAAGTCTTATCGTAACTAGGTCAAGATAAGAATAATGCAGGAATATAGATAAAAAATATATAAGTAATGATATATGTACATGAAGTGCATTATTGACTCAAGTAATAATAGTCCAAATGATAGCATGCATAAAAGTCACCTACTATAATATCATTGTTTAAAAGAAAAAAAGAAAAAAAAAATCAGGTACGGGGTACCTCGGAACATTTCCTCACTTCAGAGGCCACTAAAGTGGCCTCTCATGCTGCTTCGCATAGCAGGAGGAAGCAGCATTGGACGTGGACACCAGCATTGGATGGGTGACCGTTCTCAACTAACTGATTTATTATCATTCTTAAAAAAAACCCTTATTTTTAATACCAATATTTTATTTAAATATTTGAAGTTTGGCGGTATTTTGACAGATGTAAACAAACTTTGACGTCATCAAAATCATCGCACTAATAAATAATTATAATCCCTTATAACTTTTAACTTAATTAATGGAATTTCATCGGGGTTTTTTCTATTGTTCCTTAATTTTTTCCGGTTCCAACGATATGCTATAAGTAAAAAAACCGGTTTATACTTTCAGAATTATTAACCGTCAAAGTTTAAAAATTCAAAAATTTATAACTTCAAAATGGCGGCCAATATTACAATGAAATTTGTTGGGATTGTTTGTCATACAGAGAGGTACATTCGTGTCAAATTTCAACTCGATCAGGATCATTTTCGATTTATTACGATTTTTTTAAATGTTTGCTGACTCAGAAAACTGGGTTCAAGATGGCGGAAAAAGTTGATTTACCGGGCGGTACCACTACAGGTAAGGACTGATTTTCATGCCAAGTTTCAACTCTCTAGGTTAAATACCTTGGGCGCAACGATGATAACACACGTACATACATATACACACATACATACGTAATGCTGAAAACCACTCAGGAAAAGTAAAAAACCCTGAGGCTTACACCCGAAGAGACATAGACCACGGGCCTATTAGAAGAGTATCAAAGCTAGAATTTTGTGGATAAGTTAATATTTTCATATCCTCTAAGAATATGTAGTTGGCAAAGTTCGTCAGCGGGACATAGCTTGGCCATAAAATGTTTAAAAATAACAGACAGATGGTGAACAACCTTTTTCCGCTCATTTTGGTGGACTCTGTGATTTTTATGATCCTGACTATAAAATTAGTCAGTAGACCAAAAATCAAGTTTATTATGTTAGTTTGTCACTTGATAGATTTGCGAGTTTGTCTCCTCAAGACATTGAGACTCATGGGGCAGTTTTATTACGTTATTTTATAACTAGCCGTTAGGCCCGCGGTAACGGGCAGAGTAATAAATATGGTTGAGAAAAAGAGCTGAGAAATAATTAGTTATAATTAAAAGAGATATTTACTGTTTAAATAGTAAGTTTTATGCAGTAATTAAAACATTTAAATAGAAGGTTTTGTGCTCCGATATTACATAGGTATGACGCAAATGGTTTAGTATCTGGCTTACTCCCAGTAGCCCCGGGTTCGATCCCAGCTTATGGCACATCAATTTTTAACGTTATAAATCATTTAGAGGTGAGTCGTTGTTGTCGTTGTCGTTGTTGGGACACTACTCGATTATATAAAAGATTGATTCTTATCATGTGTGAGTCTAAATCTTATACCGAAAAGTGAAGGGCAATGAGTTACCTAATTCCTAAAAAAAACTTGCATATACCAATTATAAAGTCATATTCTTTCACATTAACAAATACGAGTACGAGCAAGTAGAAATTCCACAGGTGATTATATATATGACTTAATACCTGTTGCACCAAGCAGAGCATATGCAGAAGAAAATTCTTTCCATTCAGTAGTTTTTCTTTTAGTATCACTCCAGGTTGTTCCAGCTTTTATAGCTTCCTCTTCAATCCTTCTTTCAGCTTTTCCTTGGTCAAACCCATCGTCTCTTTCCTAGCTGGTTCCGATCAAGTGCATTCTTCTTAACGGCTATATGTGGTTTTCTTATGGCCTGCGCATGGTAGCCAACCGGCCAACTCTCAGCTTTTCTTCTATGCTTCCTTTATTCCTTTTCCTCTAATCTGATCGGAGACGGACTTATGCTTAGTTGCAGTCCACAGCTCCTCATTAGACAGCACATTTGACAATCTCAAATTAATTATCCGGGGATATTAATTACCAAGGATTCAAAAGGACCTGCAGATGCTGTATGACTTCTCTAGTTTCTTTCCACGTCTCACAACCGCATACAGGAGGAAAGCTTTAACATTCGTGTTAAAGAGGCTCTGCTTTGTCCGCCTGAAATAGATTTATTTATCCACCCGATCTAGAGTGGGATGACCGCGTCTTTGACAATTTCATCTCGGCTTCTTCTCATCGGCCCCTGGCCCCTCTACTGTTTGTCACAATGCTTCCAAAAGGTGCGTTGAGACTATCAAAACATGACTGAATCAATGAAAGTGAAACATTTAAACATAATTCAATGAAATTGCTCATTGCCGATGAAAAAGAAATTTAACTAGTCGCAACATTTTAAGCAATCTGATTGAATGGCTTTATGAAAACATCAAATTGAACTCAAACAGCTCGTTTTCATTTCTATGGAATGGAAGGTTTCAACTGCATAGGTTATACTTAGGGTTTTTAACTAGTTTTTTCACTAGAAGCTAAATATAACGAAGACTTTTTGTACCGGAAGGTTATAGTCATGTTATAGTTAAACTGAACAACAGGTTATAATATAAAAATAGCTTATATTATACCGTATCAGTTTTAAGTATTTGTTTCATTTTCTTTAGCAAATTTTCATTGGAGTAATTTTCTAATTTCCCTAGTGCAATAAACATAATATATATATTTTTTAATAAAAAGAAATGTTTTGATCACAATTTTTTCACGCCCTTTCAAGAAAATAGTGAGAAGAGAGCTCGTACTTTACCAATTTTTGAGTTCTGCAAAAACACTAAAAACGTTAGTGTGAACACAGACACCTCGCAAAAGAAAATCTTTAGCTAGAATTCAGTATTAAATATGAATATATTTACAGATATATATTTCTAAAGAGTTTCATTAAAGTGAAAGTGTTGTAATTCATGTTAAAAAATCAGAACTATGATGACCGATGTAAAAAAACGGGGGAAAATTAAATAATTTTACAACCATACGAAATAGGACGAGTGGAAGCTATGTGCCACACAAAACACAAATTGGCAGTCTATTTCTCCTTAATTTTATTATTTAATAACAATAAAGGGAATAATTAAGCTTTCATGAAATTTAGGTGAGCTGTTTTTGATTTCAAAGATTAATGTGATAATATCAACATTACTTATACTCCGGGTTATAATGAGTAGTGTATTTAAAAGTAATGACTAGGATTTATTATAAAGAAATGATAAATTGTTAGTCTTATTGAATATTATTCAGCGAAATAAAACTATCAAAATACTTCTTTTGTTCAAACAAAGAACAGTCTCATTAGTATTCTTTATTATAAATCTTTGCCTTGTAAAGTTCAAAATAGTTTTAAGAAAAATTTATTCCGAAAGATTTCTGTTTCGCAACTTTTTGGCTGTACAAATTAAAGGAATTGAAAAAAATGTACTATTATAATTTAATCATTAAATTATAAAGAATTTATCATAAAGAAAAAATACAAAATAGTACGTATTACATAAAATATAACATGTTAAAGAGTGAGACTATACAGAGTACAGTTACGCAAATCTTAACAAGTTATAACCTTCTCTTGTTTACGAGGTTCACTTGTAACCACAGAGAATAGATTGTAACCTTCCGGTACAAAAAGTCTTCGTTATTTTTGGCTTCTAGTGTTTTTTCTATGCTGGCTATTCTATAAAAGCCTTCAATCAGATTAAAAGTTTGCTGTTACAGCATATGGAGCAATGAAATTGAACCGTCCAGACGTTTCCTAAAAGCAGCATTTACCCATATTTCATTTGTTTTGCTGACATCATCTTGAAGCCAGCTACATCCGCTTCTCTTTGCAGACTCTTTAACTTCTCGTTCATGTTTCGGATCGAAACAGTACCCGGAATCGCTCAGCAAGAAGAGATTATGTCGTCAGCAAAATTGAGGTCTGCAAGTCTCTCATTTAAAACCCACTGATCATAATCAAGGTAACGAGTGTATGAAAGGCACTATGTTTAACTCAGTTCACAACTGTACATGTTGATTCAAAGTTTTAGTATTATTATAATACATAGTATACCTAAGCATAATATAGTATTATTATCTAAATTTTCTTTGGATAAAAGAACGCTTTACATTGAATTGAAAAGCACTAATATAACGTAATTTTTTGTTTATAGTCGTTTGTACATAATTAAACTGAGAGTACCTTACTTTATTTCCATTTAACATAATATACATCATGCTGGGCTTTAAATGGGTAAATATGTCAATCTTTTGTCAAGGTTTAAGCTCTGTACCGTTTATATTTAGCGGCCGTAATCTAGGAGGCGTATCATCACAGCGGTGGACGTAAAACGACGGCCGCTTTAAAACTAGGGTTGGGATATCGAAAGAAATTATCGATATTCCCGATATATCGAATACCTTCCCGGCTAACCCAGTTTTTCCAGGTGATGAGCAAAAAAAAGAAAAAAAAAGCCGCCGGGGCAAGTTCCCTCTGTTGAGCAGAAAAAGACATAAAAAGGTCTCCTGCTTCCGATTGTCGATATGTTCTAGAAATATCGATGTTGACGATATATCGAAAGATCAATATCGATAGTAAATATCGATATTTTTGGGTCCGATATATCGATATTTTCTATACATCGGTATCGATGTCCCAAACCTATTTAAAACTCTAGCAGCCGCTGTAGAGAGGGGGATGACGTCTTTGCGGTGAAATGACGTGATAACGATCATCTTCAGTGACCAGAGATGTCAACTTAAAACGACATTGAAAGCCTCTTGGTTTCATAACAAAATCAATCAATATTTCATCCTTTTCGCTTGTTTACATCGCTTAAAACCATTTTTTTAGCATTAATTTTTCAGCACTACAAGAAAAAACGTCGCAAAACTAGATCACAGCTATGACGGTCATAAAAAAATGGCGTCACCGCTATTTTATGTGCTCCATGAACGTTGTAACTGTCAAAGCACCATCCATAACTAACGTTAATTAGTTTATACTGTCGTTTGTCACTACCGCTAGATTACAGCAGCCATAGATATTATGGCACGGCTCTCTGCAATAGTTGGGGTATAAGATAAGACAGATTTACTTTATCAAGCATATGCAAAAAGAAAGTTTGTTAAAATAAAAAAAAATTAAAAGTAATAATATAATTATTTTTAAAAAATGTCTTACTTTAATTTCCGTAAGCATAAAATGTACAGCTCTTCGACAATTTCGCGGTCATTTTGATGGTGTTCAAAATATGTTAAAATGTCCTTTTGACTTAGATTACTAATTTTGAATAATTATAAGCAACGCACGGAATTAATAATTGCTAATTTTTTTTTTTACTTCGAACAAACATGTTGGACTTTCTGAAATAAGTTTTCTCACTGTTTGGTGCATTAAAAGCGATAATTAAGGCAGAAATTACGCGGAATAAGGAAGGTAAATCTTAATTTTTTTTTTGAAAACTACATTCATAAATGAAATTGTCAAAGGAAATTGTTTTTTGTTTGACAGACCGCAAATTGTAGGAATTAAAATATTGTTTCTTGCGTCAAAGAATGGGTGGTAATAGTAGCAAGATCCAAGTTCTAGAATAGTTACTAGACCGGTAGGACGTGCCACTTGATGGAACCTGGTTTACACGATGCCGATCTGCGAGACAACTGGCGATGCCAATTGGCCTCTCGGATTGCGAACAATCGCTGGCCAGTCCAGTTGGAAAAAATACCGTTTACACGTGGATATGAATTGTCCCAGCAATTGAGGTCGAGAAATAGACAATTTTTAGCACTTTTTTTGTTCATTTGTAAGTTTTCTATTGAAAGTGCCTTGTAAGGACTTAATTTCAGCCTTCTCCTCATCCACACTTGAATTTCGATATTCATTTTATTGACAAACTCTACGAGTGCCGTTTGACGGGCGTTTTTTATCTTTTTAAAGATCATTATGCATGTCCCACAAACATCTATTGTAAAACAAATTTTAAATTAGTTTCATCGTTGAACTTCGGAGCCATTTTACGCGTAAAAATAGATTAAGTTATAAAAAAAAACGAGCTTAGAAAAAACAGATTAAATTGAGAAAAAACAGATAATAATGAGAATACAGAGTAATAGGAAAGAAAGAAACTGTCTCTGACTGGCACGTCGCAACTGTCCTATATCGTTCACACGGTGCCAATTGTCGCGACAATACCGAGATCCGGTGTTGGGGAGCCCCCCCCACCTCTCGGATCTCGTAGCTGGGCCCTGTTGATTGTCCTCAACCTACTCCTCGAGACAATAGCTGGCCAGTCCAATTGTCGGGACAATTGGCAAGAGAATTGGCCTAAAACGTTTACATGAAGCCAGTAATTTCATGCCAGTCAACTGGCTTCTTTCAATTGACTTGCCAATTGCCATCGTGTAAACCAGGTTTTAGGCCTATTTTACTAGCCCCCTAGAAGAGAGTTGCAGCCACTTCACACATCATACCTCTGTACATTGTACCGCCGAAGTGAGTATGATGTGATCATTAGTGAGCCATATAAATCAGAGCATCACGGCGAGGGATCGAACCCGGGAGTTTGTGCCTCCCTTGATTTATTAATGGCCGAGCATAATAATTAATAAGTAATTTAAGGTAAGTAAGTAATTAAATCCACACCGGTATACGCCGGCTCTCAAAAGAATGGGTACAAAGACCGCAGTATGATTTACCAAAAAAAAAAGTATTTTAAAAAATGTACATCTCAATCAAAGAATAGATTATTTACTCATCATAAAATTTTAAGCTCAAGATTGCATGATCGGTTAACGCCACTTTGACGGATAACGCTCCCAATAAACGGAATTAGCAAGAGCATTGAAATTTGCGATAAAATTCGTATTTATGATGTGTTTGCTACGAGAAGTAGCAAGTAAGTAGTATCACGTAGTATTTTGATAAAGATAAAGATAAAGATAATTTATTTACATTAAGTACAATTTTTCATTAAGTACAATAATAAATCGTCAATTTAATATTGATAAAACATAAATTTTCATAGTTTTAATACAATTCATAATTGATTACTGCTTACAGGTCACAATTTTTAAAATATTTATCTTTTAATTTACTTAGCTACATGCTGATGAGACATTACGAAACGATAATAATTAACATTTAAATGATTTAACATGTATATCACAGTTTTATAAGTTGGTGTTTTGATAACAAACAGGACAAAACAATTAAAAATAAAACAAATTTATAAATAAATAATTATTTCATAAAATCACTAATTTTGTACAAGGGACTAGACAATAATAAATTATTACACTCTTTAACAAAAACATTATAACTGCTTACATTTTTAATGTTACCAGGTAACTTGTTATACAAAATTATTCCATTATAATGACTGCTTTTTTTTATAAAAATTATTTTTATGCTTATTAATCTTCAAATCATTTTTATTTCTAGTACTATAGTCATAACTGTCTCCAACTTTATGACTCATCTCTAAATTCTTCTTAACAATTTTCAAATTTTCCAGTACATAAAGAGCTGGCACAGTCATAATTTCTAATTTTTTAAATAATGGTTTACAAGACTTTCTGTGCCCAACTTTACAAATAGCTCTAATTATTTTTTTCTGTATTAACAGAGTCTTTTTAGCTTGAGGCGAATTAAATTAAATTTTTTGTGCCGAATTAATCAGCTTTTATCCATCCACGTAAACTGATTCTGAATATCCTATATAATATCATTTATTTTAAGGCAACTAAATATAAATTCTCTTATCTAATTTGTCACACACAGCTGCAATTAATGTATGCAATTAGCCTTGTCCATTTGCTTAACACAGCCCTGAGCCATTTTAGTACGCTCAAGTCACAGACTTGTGATTTTGGAAATGTACACCACATTTGACATTCATAAATTATATACGTTCAAAAGGACAACCTTGATTGCGGTTCACTTCATTGGTTTGGGTGATTAGGTGAATATCCTTGCGGTAACTATCGACATACTTAGACATTTGTATACCTATTTATATGTGTTTCACTTTCTATAAATAGAGTATACATTTATTTGTAACATTATAGTATTCTAAAAATATTACTATAGATAAAAGTAGGTAAATGCGCAAATTAATTTAAGGTTAAGTGTAAGTTTTTTAATTTCACATATAAAGAGAATGTATTTTTGGTGGCGATAAAATTTGATTTTGATGGATTTACACGTTTTGAGGTCCCCCTGAGTTCAATAAAGAGTTGTTTTTTTGTTTTTCTATCTATCTATGCTGACACCTGGAGCCTAAACTACTGCGGGCTTATGTTGACAAAATTAAGCA
>KZ651709.1:480544-496074 GCA_001010745.2 Gerris buenoi
GATTGTACGAAGTACAGGTACTAATTGGGTACTTTATAATTATAAGCGATATTTCTCGGTCTAGTTCTATGTCACTAATGTTGACTCCTTAGACTTAGTGGAAAATTAAAAGCTTTAAAATCGGGTCAAGGTATCAATAACGTCAGAAGAAACCATTCTCCCGCGTAGCTTAGCTGGTTTAGAGCACTGTACTGGAAATACAGAGGCCCGGGTTCAAATCCCGGCGCTGGAGCTTGTTTTTCTCTGACTGTTTCCGGTAGTTAATAATAATTATAATTTGATTTAAATTAAAATTTAACCGTTCCGTAGTATGAATACTACCAAAATCGTAAAAAAAGTATATGTTAACCCCCTTAAAAAAATTAAAGATGGCGGACGCATCTATAAAGTTTTTTGGTGCCTATAACGGCTAAGCTGTAAGTCGTATCGAAAAGCAGACTGCACCAGCGGGAACTGATTTTAAAAGATCTACAACTTTGGTCTTATGATTTTTTGTCGTGCCTTCATCAGTTCTACCTTAAATAAAGCTAAATTTGATTTATTTTTAATTTTTGTCTTAGTGCTCTTATAGCATCCGCAATCGTGATTTGTGTGACCGATTTAATTTCAGATTGAGGTGTTTAAACCTCACACTAATGCTCTTTAAATCGAGTATTTATTGTATTATTAATTTTTCCTAGTACAGTACTAGAGTTATTAAATATTTACTGGTGCAAGACTGGTAATTAATGCACCAATGGTTGATGATTGTTTACTGACTTCCCAGTGTAATTGGTTTTGACAGCGTTTATTTTCTCATTTATTTTCTCATTTTATTAGCATTTTTATTTATTACTATATTACTTAGTTTTTATTGGCTATTTTTAAATATCTTTTATATAATCGAGTTGTCCCGACCGACAACTCACCTCTAAATGATTTATAACGTTAAAAATTGATGCGCCATAAGCTGGAATCGAACCCGGGGCTACTGGATGTAAGCCAGATACCAAACCATTTGCGCCATACATATATAACGAATATCGGAGCACAAAACTTCCTATTTAAATGTTTTAATTTTAATTACCTATAGCTGCATAAAACTTTCTATTTAAACAGTAAATATCTCTTTAAATATCTATTTCAATTATAGCTAATTATCTCTCAGCTCTTTTTCTAAACCATATTTATTATTCTGCCCGTTACCGCGGGCCTAACGGCTAGTTATAAATAAATTGACTCCAACTGCGCTTTGGAATTTCGAGAGTACTATATTCTTAGTGTAATAAAAGGTGCGTAAACTCAGTAGCGTCGCCAGAATTTCTGTCACCTGGTCACCTGGTGCGGACAGTCTTTTGACCCCCCTCTGTCCCTCCCGCAGTATCCGCAACATAACCGTTAACACCCCGTATCATGGCCCCGACTCACGCCTCTTAAGTTCTACGCGATATTAACAACATTGATAGGACGTACAATTTGTATTAAAATTCAAATATCAAACATCGCTACTTTTGATGAACATCTTTTATATTTACAAAAAAAACTTGAATTTTTATACACTAACTGCTTTATACTTCTATAGTCTTTCTCTGCCTGGGGCTTATATACTATACTATAGCAGGCCCGCTGAGAGGATTTCCGGGCCCCTGGCCCCTGGGTAAGTTAGTATCAGGGCCCCTTTGAATAAATAACGGTGGTGGGTCCTGGGGTCCTCCCTCGGAGAATTTTTTATAATTTAAGAGCAAAAATATGAATTTTAAGGATTTCTGAGGGCAAGTTTGTTCCTTTAACAAAAGATGTTTGGGGGGCACGAATTTTGTAGTTTTGAATTTTAAAACGAATTTTCGTATTTTGAAGGCATAGTTACGCCACTGATCACAATATTTTTCTTGTCTTTTTGGTTGTAAATACCAGGGCTGCCCGCGGGAGGCCCGGGCCCCGTACAATTTCCCCCCTTGGAGCCCCTGTCGGCGGCTCTGATTACAATAATCCGTCTGAAGATATAGCTAAAACTATATTTTTTTTTTTATCTATATCTATTTTGATGCGTGTACTAATGTCAAGTCACAGAACAGCACACGGTTCACTACTCTCTTAACTGATTGAATCTTTCGCGGTTTACGTCTACGCACTAGCTTTTTGCGCACCTCTTCCCCCTTATCACCCTACAATTCTACCAACAGTTATCACTCAAACTCATTACCCTTCTCTGATCCGTGTCACGGTAGGCCTACCGTTTGTCTCAGAGTCTCAATCAGTTTATAATTGAAGCAAAAAGGTATTTTAAAAAAAAATTAATTTTCATGGAACCTGGTGCGGGCCGCTCCCCCTGGCGACGCCACTGCGTAAACTTCCGCGGGTAGACTCGTAATAAGCAGCTTGGTTTTCCCGTAAAAATCCACGCGTCATGAAGGGGTTAAAGTCCGACCTTTTGCTTCCACTACTGGAAGCATCTTCAGGGGTGTGGTGCTTTCAGTAAGCTGTTTATTTTTATAGTAGTGGAATGAATAATGTATAATATAATGATATAGCCCTGATTCTATTCCTAAAAAAATTTGGAAACGAAATTATTTAGGCATTTCATATTATTTAATTGCTAGGCCTATATACATGATAATAGGAATCATAGCCACTTATACATAGCATGAGCCCCGCACGGAGCGGAGGTTGAAGATTAGTTCAATATAATCTTTTATTTTAGTTACTAATAAATAAGTTATAGTTAAAAAAAAGTATATTTGATATAAACTTCTCGATAGAAAAATAACTTATGTCTTTTGTATACGTATTGAGTTCGAGATAATTTTCGTAGAAAAATACGTAGAGAAAATAAAATAGCAGAATAATCGTTATCTTTCTGAAAAATAAACTTTACTTCCATCTCAGAAAATTCTTAATTGTTTACATCAACATTTTCATTTAAATTATCTTGATATAAAAATAAATAAACTAAATTAAAATATTCATTTTAGGTCTCGTATAACTTGCGTAGATTAAATATTCAGATTTACTATTCTAAAAAGTGCTTACATATTATTATTTTTTTGCATAATGATCCGTTAAATCTTTAGAAATTCGAAAGTAAAAATAAATTTTCAAGCTTCACTCAAAGTCGTAACCTAAATTTATTTTGTCGATGTTAATTCACTTATATATCCGGTCGTAAAACGGTAGTGAAAGTTATCTAAGGAACTAAAAAAGCACATTAGTTCAAATTGCAGAACATATTACGATGTGGGTCACCACTAACATAATAAATTATTTTAAGATACACATATATATGCGTATTAGTGGTATAACATTAAATTAACGACAGTTATTATTATTATTTTTTTTTATTATTAGAAAATTAAATAGTTTATCTACGATTAATACGTAATATAAACATTACATCTCTGTTTAGATTCGTAGAAAGTGATTCTTTACACACCTGTATTAATTGCGCATTCGATTGATACGTAATATAAACATTACATCTCTGTTTAGATTCGTAGAAAGTGATTCTTTACACACCTGTATTAATTGCGCATGCGTGTCTCATTGATTTGAACAATTCCTGTTTTTTTCCACTCTAGTGACGTAAAGAAGAAGAATTATCAACTTTACACACGATTAGCGAGTTTGTTTACATTTAACATAACTAATTTTATGTTTATTTAATAAAAGTAACGGTTTGTATCGAGTTTTTTTGTGAAAATCAATGAGTGATTTAAGTGATTATGAAGAATATGAGGAGAATAATACGCCTTCCGAAATAATTAATTCGGCACAAAATACAACTAACGAATTGATGTCATCTTTATCAAAAGATAAATACTGAAATACGAGCTTACATACAGGAAGTTTATTATTTTTTTCTGCAATTATTATTAAAATCTAACAATCGTAGATAAAGTACGGTACACAACTCGTGCGAAAACGGCATTTTGCATTGCTCGTGTGGTTTTTACTACCCTCGCTGTCGCTCGGGTGTAAACTCCACACTCGCATGCATAATGCTACTTTCCACACTCGACGCGTAATGTACTATTGACAACACCAACTTGGTTTGAGTATATGTGACTAATTCCACCCATCATAGGCATGATTGATTATGTCCCGGAGGGGGACGAAATATAATTTCTACCCACAATAAGTTGTTAACTCTTACTACATATACCCTAATTGACCTACCTAAAAATAAGAATAATAATTTAGCTATAATGATAACTATATATAGTCTTAATAACCCTAAAATTTGATAGAATGTTTTTATACTTGACGAAGATTGATTAGCCCTCCCAAGTTTAAGTTAGGAGCCACACAGAACAAAAAAAAAATCGGTAACTTCTTTAGATTGTTACTCCCCTACGTTTTTTTCAAGATTATGATAAATGGCGCGAAAATTCGATTTTAATGGATTTACACGTTTTGAGTTTTGAGGTTTCCTGAGTCCAAAAAAGTCCGTCTGTCGTCTGTGCAGACGCCTGGAGCCTAAACTACCGTGCCGATTTTGACGAAATTTGGAATACATGTTCAGAAAAATCATACCCCGAGGCAATATCGAAAAATGAATTTTAGCTCCAAATTTGGGATCGCTACCCCCCAAAAACTCTGAAAAACGTGAAAAAAGTTACACCTTCTTTAGATTGATACTCCCTCCTGTTTTTTTAAGGGGAATAACGGTCTAAAAAAGAACATTTAATGAACCTACTTTAGATTGTTACTCCCTTCTGCTTTTTTTATAGGGGGATTAACAGTCTGCGGCATTTAGCACGTCACATGTCAATTTTGACTTACCAAAAAATTAAAAAAAAATAAATAAAAAAATGGGCGTTTAGCATGTCACAAGTAACAAGTCTAAAAAAGTGCCCAAAATTGAAACTAATATTAAGAATTTAATAAATGATTTTATGTTTACCTGTCTCTGTAGTCTTCGAGTGCAGCCGGTAGGGATCTTGAGCATGAGTCATCACAATCGTTGCACGGAGCGAAATATTGACGAAATTTAACTTCCTCCGGGTGACCCGTGCTATCTTTGGTCGCTTCGTTGGTATTGCGTCTGTTTCGCAGATCGACTGCTCGCCTATGTAAATCCGAATTCCTCTCGGTTCCGACGTAGTTATCAGCCGAATTAAACTGGGACTTGCGTAAACAACTTTGATTCGATTTACCGTCGAAATCGATAAAGTCAACGTCATTCGAGTCCAAACGATCGCACGATCGAAAATCATTCGAATTATCTAAATCGATCAAGTTTTCGTCGCGTATTGAGTTAGGTGTATTCGAAACGATAGTCCGATCGTGAGTCGTACGATCTTCCACTCGATCGTTGAGTCTTGTACCTTCTTGGGTCGATTTGTCCCATCTTACGTCGGTTGATTCGTTAGGGTCAGCACTACCGGATTCTTCTTCCGTACCGTCCCATTCGCGATCGATCAACCGTTCAAGACTTCCGTATCCATCGCGATCGTACGGTAACGAAAAAAATTTAGAGCCCATTGTTTCGGTTAAAGACATTTATTTTAAAAAAAAATTGACTAAAAAGAGATTCACTAAATTTATAACAATATCAGTAAACGACTAGATTTATTTACGACCATTGTTTAATATTTCTATTGTTCGAAGTGTTATTGTTATTTTTTTTTTCATTTATTAGTTTGAAAAAAGCGATACGGTCTCTGTTTACCTACTGCTGAAGACTACACTATATATGATTTCGTTTTCTAGATAAGATATAGCAGAGAAAAGAGGGAGCGGGAGTAAGCGCCCCGTGCGGCAAGAAAGAGAAATCGCAATACACTATAATAAAATAACACACAGGTCGTTCGTAAAGTCCCTGCCCATTCCTTATTGTATAAATGGGACATAGGTTACTCAAGCCTCTCTATACACTCAGTGTTTACTAAACATATTTTTAATATCCTCCATTACAAAACAATAATAAAAACAAAAAACCCTAATGAAATAACTAAATGTAATAATAATTTATTAAAATAAATGCAAAATATTTCTAAAAATAAAAAAATTGCGCAAAATTTTCCGCGGTAAAATAATACAATCTATTTTATTTCCTTGAATACGTTATTTTTTAAAAAAAAAGAAAAATAAAAAGCCACTAAAAAAACACTGAACCGAGAAAACTAAAACCAGATCAGGAAATACAAAATAAGAGCACGCGCTTCCCTTTTATTTTTGGAACGCATTACACAATGTCGTTAATAGATCCAGTTTTCTTTTTTTTAATAATTTAAATCGCTTTAAATTAATTAGATCAACCTGATTTAACAAAATAATAATTTAACAAATTTTTATTTTATAAATACACGATACTCGATTTTATTTTCGTCTATTTTTTATTTTGCGTTGAGTCATCAAATATAATGAATGTTAAGCTATTTTTTTTTTTAATATTTAATGAGTATGTACATACAATTTTTTTTTATCGACAAAAACATTTAATTAAAGAATTATTAATTTAATTGACAAGCTGTTATAATAGTATTTGATAAAAAAAAATTACAAACTCTATTTTTTTGAGCTGTTAGAATTTATAGCGATATAATTTTTTTTTTTAGTAAAAAAAAACAAAAAAAAAACATTAATTACTTTATTTAGTGATGAAATTAATAGTTTGTAGCTTAATTACGCGTATTGACAGTTATGTAGCATTTATTATATATTTTTGTATCAATTATTCCAAGGATATTGTTGTTAAAAAAAAAATAATAACCTTTTTTTTTAAATCTGTATATAAATTTATTAATTACTTTTTAAGTTCGAAATATATAACACCTGTAGTTGTTTTATTTCCGTTTACGTCTCATATTAACAATTAAAATATTTTATCAAAACGACCAGTATTGTTAATTGCTTTAAGGTAATCAATAGGATTTATGAGGAAAACACGAACACAATCTTCTATTTAAAAAAAAAAAAAATAATAATCAATCCAATACAATAACGAACAATTTAATCAAACACTGATAACGACTCTTCTTCTTAACAACTGATTAAATAAAAATAAACACAATAAAACCCAACGTAATCAACCAAAACAAGGAACCAAAAAAAATGAGGAGGTAACTACGTGTAAGAACTGTTATCTGAGCAGGGTTACCAACAAGGAATGAATTGAATTAAAAGGATGGAGAGCTGTGTTTAGAAAAGAGAGGGGGGCATCTGGTCGGCCTTGATGTTCTGGGTGAGGGGCCCCAGACACAACCCCCCCCCCTCTATCTCTATAGATATTAAATATTTACACAACTTCGTACTTTTTTTCCATTGTTATGTACCAATATTTTTATCGTTAATCAAGGATTTAGGTTCTTCTTTTATTGATTAATCTCATCTGACTTACTGACACCATTTGTTTATCTTGTAATACAAAGTGGTTGTTTATTTTTGAACTTGAGATTATTTCTTTGTTTCACTGATAAATTTATTTATAGAACAACAATTAAATTTTTGAATCTATTGTTAGTATCTTTTTTACTTTCTCGTTCTCGTATAAAGAGAAAATATTGTGATGGTGCGAAAATTCGATTCTAATGAATTTAAACCTTTTGAGGCCCTTTAAGCACAAAAATCGGTCCGAGACAACCCAGACAAACTTTCTCATATACGAGTTCATATTTACTTGGACCCAGTGTTTCTCTTTTATTAGTTTTCGTATGTACATTTAATTTTTACTGAGCATTTCATCAAAATATACCATAAAAATAACTTCTCCCGAGCGGGGAATCGAACCCGGGCTTTCTCCGTTCGCGTTTTAAGCTATTTTCTCCGGAACTAGATTTTTCCCGGGAAAACGGCATATATCGTTGGATTCGTATTTNTTTTAATAAAAATCGTCGGAACCGTTATCGAGAAATATTTTTTTTTTCATGTACTTTCAGAGTTTTTGGGGGTAGCGCCCCCCAATTTGGAGCTAAAATTCATTTCTCGATTTCGCATTGGGGTATGATTTTTCTAAACATGTATGCCAAATTTCGTCAAAATTGGCCCACTAGTTCAGGCTCCAGGTGTCTGCACAGACAGACATTTTTTAAAAACCACTTTTTTGGACTCAGGGGACCTCAAAACATGTAAATCCATCAAAATCTCAAAATCGAATTTTCGCGCCATCACAATACTTACTCTTTATACGAGAAAGTAAAAAATGGGTAGCTGCTCAAAAGAGTAGCGCCATGATTAGCCCAGGCCTGGCCATGGCCATGGTCAATGGTCACTATGGTCAGCACTCTAGGTTTGATAAAAAATCGAGATGTGAGACATGGTTATAACTCTTCACAATTACAAAGTTTCGTTTCTAACCCAGGTTTGTTCGGCACTTCTTTAGATAATTTATTATTACTCCCCTTGTAACAAAAACAGAGGGGAGTAACAATCTAAAGAAGGTGTATAGAATGTTCTTCTCTAGACTGTTACTTCCCTTTTAAAAACTGAACTATAATAATTCTTTTTCACAAATTACATTGGACTAAACATCCCTTTGTCTTAATAGTTATTTAGTCAAAGTTATTTATATTCTAAAAGAATATTGGGGAGTAATAATCTAAAGAAGTGCCATTTGCTCAATAGACCCATCTAAGTGGTCTGTGTCTTTGGGTGAAAAAGCACTACAGAAAAAAAGAAGTAGTAGTGAAGTAGATAATGTTTTAAACTTTCAAATTAAATTAAGCACCACATAAGGTAGTAGTAGTAGTAGTAGTAGTAGTTGTAGTAGTAGTAGTAGGGGGGTGGGTAGGCCAAGCCTAGCTAGACCGCACTAAGGTCCTTTTTGTCTTCCCCTGATTATTACGCCCATCAAACCACCCTTGTCTTACTTTCAAGTCTCCTAGTTTGGATGACAAAGGAGAGGATATCCTGCCACTTAAGTGCCACAAGATCCTTCTTGGTCTCTCCCGCCCAAAGATCTTATATAAACTAGATGTAATGTAAAGAAGGGGTTTGGGACAAAAAAGTGACCCCATGGAGGTATTAGTAGAGTAAGAGAAATTGGAGAAAAAAAACCTACTGCACATGCTCCGCGACCTTTGACTGGGACAAATTACCTTCTTTGATAGTTTTAAGGTTACCTCTGGTTAATTTTGAATCAGGTTATGGTAACCTGCCACACGTTTCTTGGTAACCTATAACCAAGAGGAAGGTAATTAGTCCCATGGAGGTGACATTTTACATATCTCCATGGGGTCACTTTTTTGCCGCAACCCTCTATCTGGTTTATATAACATCTTTGCTCTCGCCCCTAATTAAGTGCTGATTCCGCACTTGGTGGGCAGAATCCTTTGAGTGCAGTTTGACTGTCCGAGCATATTAATACTTTTTTGGCTATTGCTTCTACCACCTCCTGTCTTCTTGCCACCTCTATGATGACATAGATTTCAGCCTGTGGTAAATATTCCCAATGGAAAACTCTTTGGAGCTGGATGTTTCTAGGTAGAGTCCCGCTCCTGACATACGTATAAGTGTAAATTGACGTGTCCAAATGTCTTCAAGAGAAAACTTAATGGAAAAACCTTTTCTAAATTCTAAAATACCGTTTTTTTTTCTTTGAGCCATCTGTGTATGCCACCAGGATCCAAATTAAGGGGGCCCCCCAAAAATTTTGGAAACAAAAAAAAAAAAAAAAAAAAAAAAAACAACTCTGAAAACAAATTATTTCTCACAAATGATTCTGATGATGTTGATTACAAAATTCTAAAATATAGTCCATTTAAATATGAACTAAACTTTTTCCCAGGAAAACCAGGTTCGACCCTCCCACCTAAGGAGATTTCCTATAATACATTTTTATGAAATGTTCAACAATAATTAAGTGCACTAATGAAGACAAATAAATGGAAAACACTGGGCTAGAGTCTGTGCAAAACTAGAGTGAGTGCGTTGACAAACTAGCAGTTAGTGCGGGAAAAACTAGCAACTAGGGTGGGGAGCCAATGAGAGCTCAAGATTTGCCCTCTGGATAACCACATAAGAAGGTAAATGCAGTGGCTTTATTTTTTCCCTACGAGTTTGGCCAATCTGTGTGTCAATCGATTTCCCGTGCTGTACCCACTAACTCTTGTTTGTCCTAATCCTACATTAATGATACTTCATGACATTGAAACTTACTACCTTCATCCACTTATACCTTGGTAATTTTAAAAAATAAAAACCACTTTTATAGTCTTACAGTCTATAATATTAGAGTTGGCACAATCGAAGGCGGGAAACAACAAACGTGGAGGTAGTTTTGGGGTTATAAAAAGGGAAAATCAGTGTTGCCATGTTATATTTTTTTTGTGAAACAGGGGTAGAGTAGAGCATTTTTTTCTGAAGTTGTATTCAACATGGGGGACCAATAGAATCGTTTCCCTCAAAATTTTCCCGCCTTTTGATTGTGCCAACTCTAATCTTATAGACTGTAGTTTAAAATCAACCAGTATTTAATATATAAAAGAAATAATAAGAAAGAGGTTCAATTAAAGAAAATATATAGAAGCTATTATAAAAATATATATTTGATTTTAATCTCTATAATAATTAATAATAAAAACATTTGTTAAAAAGATAATTAATATTTAAAAATATCAACTATATTGATGAGTGAGCGGGATAAACTTAAAATAATTTTTAAAATAAAGGGGATTTCTTTAAAATTAGTCTTTTATACTCTGTCTAATTTAGATGAATTTATTTGTTGTACTTGTAGAATCCTTCACCTGACTTGACTCCAAGTTTACCTTGCCTCACAAGTTCTTCTATGGATTTTGGGGGCTCAAAAAGTTGAACTTTGGGAAACTTGGCGTGCCATCCTGTAGTGAAATAAAACAAAATAGGAATTAGTAAAGCATAAAAAAAAGACAATCCATATTCAGATGAGTGTAAAAACTACATTTAATTAAACTAGGGGGTTCCGCCCCCTAGCTCAATTGTACCTCGCGAAGGGAAGTAGTATAGTTATGGAATATGAGAAGGGAAGTAGTATAGTGGCTGAGGTAGTGGGGGATAGGCGCAACACATAATTTTAAATTAACCTCTATAACAAGACTATTACTATCCAAACAACCTCAATAACACGGATTTTTTCCAATTCACATTCTAACTCAGAACCTCTATAACAAGATGTTTTGAGAAGACAACCTCTATTACGTGACTCTATACAGGAATGGGTCGACCTTAAACAAATCTAGACTTGATAACCCCGCCCCATCCCCCTCCATTAACCTCTATAACACGACTGATAGCCAAAATAACCTTGATAACAGGACCCTCAACAAAAAGAGCACCTCGATAACCAGACTGTTTCTCTGATCCCCTTGAGACACTTCTTATCAAGGTTCTACTGTATTAAGTTGAAGTCACAATGAATTACAATAGATGAAACCATTAAAAGCTACATTAGTGTGCCGCTGAACATCAAAATCATTACTCAATTCCATGATGACTGAAAAAAACAAAACAAGAATTGGCTAAAAAGTTTACTTTAAATACAAAAAAGAAGTGATACCTTGAATAATGTGGTTGGTTGTATCGTGGCCCACATAGTCGGCAAGTTCAATTGGTCCCATAGGATGCCCAGCACCAAGTTTCATGGCAATATCAATATCCTTCGGGGTCGCATCGCCTGCAAATACAAATAATAACAAACATTGTGTGTCAGAGCGTCTGAACTGCCACACACATACTCAACACATTCAACACACACTAAGCCTTTTATCATTGGTGTGAACCTAGCTTAATAAGGTGTGTAAATATTAAAAATATTAATTACTTGTGATGCTAAACAAAACGGATTACTTTAAGTAATTTCTTTTATTTTCATAAAAATAATATTTAATGCCTACATGTCAGCGATTTTGAGCCACTTATCAAAATAATATTTTTTGTGGTCATCAAAAATAGACTGCCAATGAAGTGTGGCACATAGCTTCTGATTTTTTGCTTTTAAAACCCTAATTTATTTAATTGTTCTCCCGTTTTTTTTGTTTTTTTTTCATACTACTATTTGCATTAGCGGAGTTAGGCCGGTCGTCCACTGGAAGCGACTACGCGCGACTAAGCGACTTGGCGACAACAAGCGACTATGCGCGACCTATCCGAATACATAGAGTACCATATAACCTCGTCCTTTGCAAGCGACCTTGAGCAGGCGACTACGCGCGACTACCGGCGACAACAAGCGACTAGCGACTTGTTCCAATGAAATGGGATTAGTCGCTTGTTGTCGCTCGTAGTCGCCTGTTTTATACCTAGTTTATTCAAACCTCGCATTTGTTTTATATATATTAATATTGTTATTTCTATTTATTTCTATACAATTCACTATGGATATAGAACAATTAATCACGGTAATCCGCAACAAACCTCCACTATGGGATATGCGAAATAATTTATATCATTCCCGCGATATTCAACGCGAACTGTGGGGAAAAGTTGCTGAAGAAGTAAACGCTGATGGTATGTACAAGTATATTATTTATTTTTTATTTATAGGTACATATTATATTTTGAAGTGAAACTTATTTTAAATCAAATTATAATTATTATTAACTACGGGAAACAATCAGAGAAAAACAAGCTCCAGCGCCGGGAGCTTGTTTTTGTCTGATTGTTTCCTGTAGTTAATATTAATTATAATTTGATTTAAATTAAAATTTAATCTTTCCGTAGTATGAGTACTACCAAAAGCGTAAAAAATTAATTTCTAATTGAGTGAAACTTATTTGGCGGCGGTAGAGTAAGTTTGCGATTCGAGACTCGTCCAAGTATAACATTTTTACCGATTAATTGTATTATATCTATTTAAAGACAGCAAATAAAAACAAACATTTATTTTTATTGGAATAAATGTGGTTGCCTTAGCGTAGCAATATATTTTTTTCTATTAAATTTCCCATTTTCCATAACCATTTTTTAATCCTGAAATAATAAATTCGTCAAAAAATAAAAATGAAAGAGAGCAATGCATTCTACAACTTTTCACTTCAAATGCGTGAGAGCCTCACACATATTTTTTTTTTTTTTTTTTTTTTTTTATTTTTTTTTTTTTAATTTTAATACTGTAGAACCTTACAATTAACAGACTTAATAAGGGTTGAGGGTTGTCCGTCATTATGAAAGGCCGTAATGTATCTAATAATTATTTCAAATAATAATGTCAAAGGGTGAAAGTACAGTAGTTAGCTATTTAAAGTTTTTAGTAGTTACATCAATTTAAATGAGAATAGACAAACAGGTTTAATATATAACAATTGTTTTTGGTTTTAAATCCGGATGTAAGGTTTTGGTTTAATTTCACAGAAAGACTCGACAGGTGATGTCGAACGACAATTCCTTGAATTCAGACATTGGCGTGTCTTGCTTGGAAATACAGATAAAACTACAATTACAATATAATTTTTTTTATTATAGGATCGAGTTTTATATTCATTTAAAAAAAGAAGGATAAAAAAAGATGATTTTTTTTTAGTTTGATGTTTATAAGATAGATGAGAACTAGATAAGGTTTAGAAGCTAATTCAGAATTGGTATAAAACGAGGGGGCTCAATTAATTTTGAGTATTGGTGCACAGACAAGAACTGAGAGTCGCGTGAAGTCGCTTACAGTGGACGAGCTCTGTCGCGCATAGTCGCCTGATCCAAGTCGCCTGTAGTCGCCAGGTCGCTTAGTCGCGCATAGTCGCCTGATCCAAGTCGCCTGTAGTCGCCAGGTCGCTTAGTCGCGCGTAGTCGCTTCCAGTGGACGACCGGCCTTAAGGCAAAATTAAATGAAAAGCTTTCTATCATCTTTGAAGCGAGCGTCTTTCAATAAATAATGTATTGTATATTGAGAAAAAAGTTAATGATAAATTTATAGTTAAAGCAGATGGTTGTAGAACAAAAAAGAACTGTCCTCTCAGACCCCGTCGGGATATTACTTCAATTAAATATTAAAATAAAAAATATAAATCATTAACTCATAAAAACTTCTGCTTGTATCAGGTTGAAATTTTACATGCTTATTTCAATTATACTATAGGTGATGTATACAAAGTTTCATTTAAATCGTTAGGTTAAAACGTAAGATATCGGAAAAAACGTTGTTTTCTTTATTTTAATAGTTTTGGTCTGCTTTAATAAATTTAGCGATCTTTATCACTTCATAGCAGTGTTGGTGTTCGTTTAACTAAAAAAATGTATTTAAAAAAGTTGTTTGTCTCATTAAATAGATGAAGTTAGAATTTTTTCCCGTCCAAAAATTCAAATTTTAAATTTAAAGCTTACGTTTATGCGAGCGTTGCCAGTGAACACTTGGGCGGATAACGTTGTCCAACGAACTTGTCCTGGGCATTGGTAAATTGAACATGTGTACTAAATTTCAACTAAATCGGTCAACTTTTACACAAGTTATCGCGATTGGTAGATTTCGTGACGGATTTTGCGTGACGGTGATTTTGGTCCCAGCCATGCCTGGGCTCCAGAACGTGCCATAAGGAACTTTGTTCCAAAAAAGGGAGTAACAATCTAAAGAAGTACCAAATAAGCAACAAATGCCACAAGGTTTTACTTTGATTATAAAGCTACAAATCCCACAAAAATCCAATCTATAAAAAGACTTACCTCTTTCAACCATCTTGATGGCTTCGCAGATTAATGGTACCAACAAACGATTGACTACGAATCCAGGAGTGTCCTTGCAAGTAATGGTAACTTTGCCAATAGCTTTACCCCAAGCTATGCAAGTCTTGTAAGTTTCCTGAGATGTTTCCTTAGTATTTACCACCTGCAACATTGTAACACTTATTTGAGTCTTAATTATTAAAATCATACTTAAGGCGGCCGATACACGAAGTGGAAATCCTCAAGATTTGGTGCTTCAGTGATAAAGTGTCATTTCTGTAGCTGCATGACGCTCATGGTGCGTCATAATGATTTTTTTACGTTTACAATAAAAAAAAAAAAAAAAGATTCTGATGCAATTTCATGCATACACGAGTCCAGACAAAGATAAATAAATGGGAGAAAAAAATCTGTTCGCACGAAGCACCATTTTTCTCTCTTTTATGCCGCAGTCAAAGGGTTAAATAAGAAAGAGAGGACATTATAAAAAACATTGTAACAATTCGAAAAAATCTGTCATAAGATAATAGAAATACAAGTAAGGCACACTTTCTGCGATAGTCGCCGGTTTCTGTACGATCAAGTTTAAATATTAAGTGTAATAGTTGCATATTTTTTTTTCTACACTTCAAAACCTTTAATTGATGTATAACATGCCATAGTAACTAAAAACTTTTTTAGCCACCCGCCATATTGGCCGCCATCTTGAAAATATCAAGTGTAAAATTTTTATAGTTTCATATTCATTTTCTCAACTTCAAGACCTTTAAATTGATGTATAATATGCCATAGTTACTAAATTTTTGTGTTTAGTCATCCACTATATTGGTCGCCATCTTGAAAATATTACGTGTGTTATTTTAATAGTTGCATATTCTTTTTCTACACTTCAAGACCTTTAAATTGGTGTATAACATGCCATGGTAGCTAAAAACTTTTTTTTGGTCACCCGCCATATTGGCAGGGCCACCATCTTGGAAATATTA
>KZ651709.1:497661-512417 GCA_001010745.2 Gerris buenoi
CACAGTGTTGTTCTTTGGTTATTAATCATTTTATTTTTTTAACTTCTATATTTTTTGCCACAGGCAACACTGTACCTGATAAGAAATCACTTCTACTATACGATAATATCTTTATATTATTATTTATTGATTATTCCTCTTTATTTTTGAGTTTGATTAACTTACTTAATCAAACTTTTTATTTCATCCCCGTTAATTGTAGTGTCCTTCGTATTTGTATCATCCCGTGGATTTATGGATCTTACGAAAATCGTTTAGGACAGCTATAACTCGAACTCGTACTGTATAAAAACAAACAAAACAGGAAACCTAACAGCTTAAACGAAGCTAAGCTTTCAGTTTCTACCGTGTTCATGACTTCTTGGTCAACCTCTAGCTAAGCTTGCACTCAAAATCATGAAAATCACATTGTCCACCAAATAGGGTGGGACATGGCCCCTCACCACCCACCTGGTTGGTTTTTCCAAATGCCTATTGCCAAGCTATGTCCCGCAAATGAACTTAGCCGACCATCTTTCTTAAAGGCAACAAAACATTTACTTACACACAAAATTCTAGCTTGATGTGTAGTCAGACACTTTTTTGCACGCTATCTCCTCGACTATAATATTGCTAGATTTGTGTATCAGAGGTCTGTTTCAAGTTATACTGCTTCACAACAGTTTCTTTTTATTAATCAAAAAAAGTACAGTAGAACCTCGATAAGAATTGCCTCAAGGGGATCAGGGAAGTCTTGTTATCAAGGGGCTCTTTTTGTTGAGGGTCGTGTTATCAAGGTTATTTTGACTATCAGTCGTGTTATAGAGGTTAATAAAATGTTGGGAGCGGCATGGGGCGGGGTTTTCATGTCTAGACTTGTTCAAGGTCGACCCTTTCCTGTATAGAGTCGTGTAATAGAGGTTGATTTCTCAAAACGACTTGTTATAGAGGTTCTGAGTAATGTGAATTGGAAAAAATCCGTGTTATTAGGGTTGTTTGGATAATAATAGTCGTGTTATAGAGGTTAATTTAACATTATGTGTTATGGCAATCTTTTGAAAATTGTGGTTTTCGTGTTATTGAGGGTTGTGTAAGGTTCTACTGTATTTTTAATGTTAACACTGACATTATCGATAGAAGAGAAGATCTTATGTTTCAGGTCCATACTCTCCACGACTGCTTCTACAACCAAATCAGTATCTTTAACTGCGCTCATCAGATCCCCGGAAAACTTAATATTGGCCAAAGCACCAGAAACAAATTTCTCTCCTGCTCCCGGTGAATCCTGAAACAAATAGTCAATTATAAGTAATGAGCTTTTAAAATACAGCAAACCTTTTTGTAACCTACACTTTGTATAAGTAGATATTTAACCCTTTGACTGCGGAGGTATCACAAGGTGATATTTTAGCATTTTCAACTGAGTGGCGGGAGGTATCACTTGGTGATACCGCATGGTTTGGAAAGGCGAGCGTTATTCGAGAGAGGGAATAATGGAACTTCTTCAAACGGGTTCTTTAGTTACGCGGCCCCCTCAGAGATAGACCCAACATCATTTCACTCGTTTACTCCTGTTATGCTGGTTTGCAGACCTCTTTTTTTCAGACCCGCAAAACTTTAGCCCCTGGATAGACCCTAAAGGAAAGATCCCGCAGTCAAAGGGTTAATAAAGTCCTATCTTAAATACTGAGGGAGAAGGAGCATAATTAGCCAAGAAATCATTTACAAAGTACATCATTCAAGACACACAGAAGAGTTCTTACAACCATTCCCACTGAACCTGAGTCTTTCAAGTATAAAATGGAAATGGGCTGACCACGTTTATAGAATGAATCCCGATAGAAAGGCAAGGGAGATTAACGAATGGACGCCATACGAGAGTACGAGAAGTAAATGAAGGCCAGCTAGAAGATGGACAGATTAGTTTGTTGAAAGAATGGGAAAGCTATGGCATAGGACGGCTATGGAAAGGCAAAGATGGAGAAAGGCTACTACTACGCACTTAAATTGGGAATTTTCGATTACAAGATTGTTTAAAAACAACAATACTAACTCTCTAACACCTTAATTAGGGAGGCTCCTGATTCAAGAAATAAGTGTCGATGGAGCTTATCATTATCATTATTACTATTAAGGACAAGGTGGATCTGTTGCCCTGTAGCAGCATCTATTTGTTGAAGTGTGGTATTTGCCGTCCTATGTCAGCCAAACTGGCATTCAAACCAAGGTTGGAGAGCAACTAAGGAACTTGGACGGCCATTTCTTCACCCATCTGCAGGATACAAGGCACAAACACAATAACTTTGCTACTGATCTATAGTCTGTGCCAAATGAGAGTTAGTATGTCGACAGTGTGGTAAATCAAGTGACACTCAGATTGGCCAACCTCTCTGAGGGGAAAAACCATGTATCTCTGCCAAGTTGGCCCCACTTTTTGTCCAGGAAAATCTCGAGCTCTCATTGGCTCCCCACCCCTTTTGCTAGTTTTTCGCACTAACTCTTGTCTGGGACAGACTTCAGCCTATTAAATTGACTAAGCATGGACCTCATGGAATCAATACCTTAACGATGTAACTGATTATGACCAAGCGGGCAGTGAAAATTAAAATTAATTTTGTTAAGAAGCGTTCATTTTTACTACTTTTTTATTAGCTTGCTTTCTTGTTTGTTTGTCCAGTACAAATCTTGCAATCGATTTTTAACTGACTTCCCAAGTAGCTAGACATTTGAAACTTTTAGAATAGCTCAGAACACAATGACAATGACATTATTTTAATACTTTTAGCAGAATTTAATTCGTTTTCAGCAAAATTTTGCTCTATGGAAGTTAGTTCGGGGAAAAAAAATCCCCAAAGTTATTTTATTTGTTTTAACATGAGCCATGTTTACGATCTTCATTTTTACGGGTTTCAAATTTATGATTTATGACAGTAAATTTAGAAATTTAGTATATAAAAAGTTATTTATCTAGTAAATTATTAATTATACTAATAAAATTGTAACTAGCGAGTAATTAAATATAAATAGTCTAATTTATTACTTTGAATTGCTTCTTGGCGACTCTTTGCAGATTATTTTTAATGGATTCGTTAGCTTTCTCCAAAACTTTATCATTGATATCGATCAACGTTACTTTGTGATTTGTCTGGGCTGCGACCTGAAAAACAAAAATTGGAAAAATATTTTAGTATTTTAATAAAGTAATTTTATTACTAAAATAATATAATGTATGCTTCAAATTTAAACTGCAGCCTAATTGGCACTTCTTTAGATTGTTACTCTCCTTTTAAAAAAATCAGTGGGGAGTAAGAATCTAAAGATGTTGAACGAAATGTTCTTCTTTAGACTGTTCAGATCAAAAAAGAAGTGGGATATTCCTTTTTCCCAAAGTACATTGCACAAATCATCCCTTTTTCTCAGTAGTTATTTTGTAAAAGTCATTTTCATTATAAAACAATATAGGGGAGTAACAATCTAAAGAACCGCCTAATTTTGCACATTAATAAATTTAAATAAAAAGAGCAGCTTAAATTCAAAGCAATAAGGTGTGATGGCGTAAAAATTGAATTTTGTAATTTATGCTTTTCCCTTTGAGGACTGAGGTATAAATTGTAAGATTGTTCCCCAGGTCTAGGGTCCAAAATAGAAATGTTCCACCCTACAGTATGTGCGTTAAGAGTTGTGACTTCTGACACTCAGATTGGCCAACCTAAATGAGGAAAAAAAATAAAGCCACTAAGTCTGTGGGAGGGTTGGTGCCAGTGACATTTTTGTTTGTCTAGTTGGCCTGACCTTCTAGAATTCAAAATCCTGACTTCTCATTGGCTCTCCACCCTAATTTTAAAGATTTTCCTGCTGTCAAAAGTCCCAACTCTGAAGTTTTTTCTACCTTACACATTAAATATATCTGTTTTTTTTTTTAAGACGTAATCTTTTTCCTCTGCCTATAATTAAGCTAATTTATAATATAACAAGGAGATTCAAAAATAATGACCTATTTCCAAAATTAATTTATAAAAATTGTTTAAGTTTACTTAACATGTTTAGAGAAATTAAGCTTTGAGTACAACTTAACTGCCCGCTGCGCTGCTTAACTTGCTCCTTATAACTTAATTCACACTTCAACAATTTCTATAAATTAATGTTGAAAATTGGTCATTCTTTATGAATCACCCTGTATATTATTACACAAAGACAATATATGTATGAGAACGTAATACTTTTATATAAATTATATTTATAGAAAATTAGAGTCACCAAATTAATACATAAATATATAAGAATATGTAGCATATAAAAGAGAGTGCTTAAAAAAAATAATCTAGATAATATTATTTAGGAACGCAGCAGCGTTCCGCCCGCCAAGTCAAAAAGTCAAAATTTCACAAAAGCTGCCAGTGTATATTTAGGAACGCAGCAGCGTTCCGCCCCGCCAAGTCAAAAAGTCAAAATTTCACAAAAGCTGCCAGTGTATACTGTAGGTGACAAACTAGGGTTTTTGAGGGTCTGCAGCGTGAAATACGTACAAGCTACCTAAATAATTTTTTAATATCTTTGAAGGCCGTGTCCTGTAGATCAAAAATAAAAAAATTTGTCTAAATCGGCCAAGTAGAAGTAGAGAAAAATAGACGCGCCTACAGCCTAAACTACTGAACCGATTTTAATGAATGAGGGCTTTTTGGATTCGTCTAGAACCCTAGTGCACTCCTAGATCAAAAAAATTGAGATAGCTCATTCCTACGCTGAACGCGGAGCGAGAAACCAAGCTAGCGAGCAGTCATTTTAATGTTGATCCACCTACAGTAACGTGGGCTCTAAACAGTTTAGATTTAGAGAATCATTCATAGGAACCGTTAACCGCACAAAAAGTCATGAAAAAGGTGTTGTTAAAGGCTCTTCTCGATGCCACAATGATCATTGCTGTAAATCTTTCCCATTATCAAAAAGCAAATAAAAAAGAAATAAGTAATATACAAATTATTAAGCTTTCAAGGAATGACCCCATGCAACTACTACTTTCTTTGCAGAGGATGCCTGAAATACAACCAGTTAACATTGGGTAGTACTGCAGGCACACCGCCAAGGAGAAGAAGCTGAAAAGTATCTATGTTGATAGTGATGGGTCAGGAGAAAGTGCCAACATCACTTGGCGGGATAGAAAGTTGATTTCACAACTTTTTTGGACCACAGACTTGGCGGGGTGTTTTTTCACCACACAAGTGGTTTTTGGTCAGATAGTAAATTATAAAAGGGTTCGTAATGCCTGAGGAATTTCATAAATTAGGGAAAACCCCTAAGTTTAGGGACTAGTCGCACAAGGTAGACTTATTATAGGGTATACAAACCCTAGATGACAAAATCTTGGCTATCTTTTTTTTCCTATCTTCAAATCCTTGCTTATCTTCTGAGCTCTTCATAGAACATTCATATTACACCCTGACAGCAAAGAGATAGCTCTAGTGCATTCAAACAAGAAAACGTAAATTTATGCACAGAGGCCATTTAAAACTAAACTTGAAAATGTAAATTTGCGCCCACAGGGCTTAGAGGGTCTCTTTTTGTGACTTTTTTGGGTCTCTTTTTTTGAAAATGTTCAGAATGTTCAGACAAAATTTACAAAAAAAATCATTTTAACTTTAAAATAATATTTTATAACTTGCTTTTTCTTATAGCTTACCTGAGCAATACCTGACCCCATCAAACCTCCACCTATCACAGTAACGTTTTTAATGGTGTACGCAGCTGAAGAGGATGAAAATCCTCTAGAAATTATCGTACTGAACGCCATTGCCAGTAAAATCAGTTAAAACCTGAAATCACAACGACAAAAGCTTTAATTTAATGATAACTGAGATAAAATGTATTTAAACTGTCCTATGATAAACATAATGTTTATCGTGTTGATATGAAATAAGTGCACTATCTGATTTCACTGAAGGATCTTTTTGTACAGGGGAAATTTCAGACAATATAACTAAAAAAAAAAAAAACGAAGTGTGACACAAATGGTTTTTTCTTTATTCAACGGAGACGTCCAATTCTCACGCTTTTTTACTGAGTGTGAACCTGATTCAGAACCAGCGTTGACAGTGGCCGTACCCCAACCTCTTCAGCGCTAAAAAAGGTGTTTTTGATAGTTTACCTCGTTATCATGAGTACTTTTTTTTTATGTTAAAACTAAACTGATCTAGTATAACTGTGATCACTGTATAACACTAGTATAACACGATAACTGTATCACTAGTATAACACGATAACTGATATAGTATCTTATCTTGAAGAGGACACTTTAGAGATGGTACCTTACTATAAACTTTTTTTAGATCTGAACCAAGGATCTTATATAAAAGGGATGGAAAGATGTGGCTAAAAAGTGACCCCATGAAGATATGTAAAATATGAGCTCCAATGGAACAAATTACCTTCCTCTTGGTTATAGGTTACTAAGGAACGGGGGGCAGGTTATCAACAATCAACAGATTACGTTGTACTCTCCCTTGCGTTATATTCTTCTGTACGTTGTATTTCTTATTTTGTGCTGTTTGTGAGTGTTCGGCATTGATATTTGGACTATATTTGGCAGTTTGTAGTGACTTGGTTTGCATTATTTATAATTAAAAGTTAATAATCAAGTTTATAACCTGATTCAAAATAAACCTTGCAATTAACAAAGAAGGTAATTTGTCCCAGTTCAAAGGTTGTGGAGCATGCGTAGTATGTTTTTTTTCTTTAATTTCTCTTACCTCTATGGAATCACTTTTTAGGGTCCGTAGGCAAAAGCCAAGGACCCTTATATTTTCCGTCGCATGCTCTCACGGCTACATTTCGTCCGATGACTTTGAAATTTGGCATGTATATGTCTTGTACCTACCCACATATGTTAAAAATATAGGGACTTAAAAAAAATATTTTTCAAAAAATTTAGGGTAAAAAAACTTAAGGGTCAATTTTTTTTTTTTTTTTTTTTTCGACATTGTGAGGGGTATCATATTAAATGGTACGTCAATTTTGACTTAAATCGATTGTGCCGTATTTGCCTTAAACCCCTTCTTCACATTCCATCCCCTTTATATAAGATCCTTGGTTATTAGCCTCCAAATTTGAGTGATTTTCATTCATTTTTAGATGAGGGGAGGATTGGAAATGATATGGTTGGGGCTCACGTTAAAGACTAAATACAATTACATTAAATAATACAAAATAATAATAAAACTAAGTAAATAAGTACTAAGTAAATAATAATACTAAATACAATTGACTAAATTCAATCGCAATTTAATTATTACCGACCTCTTTATATAAACTCCTTGAATTCTACCTAATTCAGTTTTTTTAAAAATTAGGTTCTTATCTTTGAATTCTTATTCAAGTGTTATCTTCTTATCTTATCTAGCTCATTCACAATTCAAAGCTAATTTTAAAAAAATGCGAAGTACAAGAAAAAAAGCTAAAATTTTAAATAGCCTACAAACACTGTTTTGACTAGATTACACTTGGAAATTTAGATATTATCTACAGTTATTGTTGAACACTAGAGTGAAATGAATCTTTTCACTGCTACTCCTCTAAACCGCTTCGAAAAAATGTTCATACTAAAATATTGACTGCAGAAATAGGCCTGATAATGCCCAGGATTGGGAAAAATATTGCAAAGCAAATGTAATGAATTAATATAATTAATTTTTTGTATGAATGCTAGGTGTACCCTGTAGTAATAGTTCTTAATCATTTAGAAGGATCCTTATTCTTACCTTTAAAGGATCCTTCTACACGATTAAGAATAATTAATTTAATTAATTTGTTTTTCTGTTGAATAATTAATTTTGTTTTTCTTACATCCCTAAAGACCTAAGAAATAAATTAAAATATCATATCAAAAGGATTAACTGAAGAATGACAAAAATATTATCCTCTTAATTCTAATAAAACCATAGTAAAAATGTCTTATGTCTAGTACAATTCTACAGCACTATTCAGGAAAGAAGACGTGCGTTGACAGCGCGGGAAGTCAGATGACACTCAGATTGGCCAACCTATGTGAGGGTAAAAATAAAGTCACTAGGTCTGTTTTAAACGGTTATCCTGAGGGCCGCACCCCTCCACTAGAGATTTTTATTTTTGCCTAGTTGGCTCAAACAATTGCCTGCCAAAATCTCGAGCTCTCATTGGCTCTTCCCCCAATTTGTCAAACTTTCATGTGCTGTCAAAGCACGTCTTCTTTTCTGAATGGTACTATACTCTAAGGGACATAATAAACGATCATTAAAACAGAGGTAGATTCGCAAATTTTCCAGTACTGAAACGCCAGAGGGTCTGAGAGGAATACCGCCCAGGCAAGAGGGGGATGTGGAAAATATTGAAAAATATAACCTCTAAAATGCTTTTTATGCATTCTGAATTTAAAATTTACCTTAGGGCTCCGAGGCATGATTAGTGATAAAGTAATAAAACTAAATCTAAGTACTGTAGGGGAAGAAATCCCGTTTTCTAACTCCATGTTTTACTATAACGCTTTGATACTTATAAACAAAAGTTTTAAGTATCAAAGCGTAAATTAAGTATCAAACATAAAAGAAACGTTTTAATGACTGAAGCACAATTTGCTGATATGAATGTAAACAACTTATTTTGTTCATTATTCTATTAGCTATTCACATTATGAATTCAGAAACAAAGTATTTACATAATTAGTTAGCATACTGATAACATTTTTATCTTTGTTTTGTTGAATTTAAATCACCTGAACATTATTAGTGGTAACAATGTCATTAACTAAATTAGTTGAGGGATTATGAATGAGCTATATAATGAAATTTACAATGCAGTAATAAGTTAATAAGTTTTTTTAATAAGTTGTTTAAAAAAGTTGTTTAAATAAGTTGTTTAATAAGTTGTTTTAATCAGTTTTTTTTGAACATTGTACATGAATTAAACCAAAGTTAATCTCTCTACATTAGTACGAGTATGACAAAATAGTTTTATTACAGTAGTACCACTACATACTTCAAATCCTAAAACGAGGAATAGATATAGGTTTTCTATATTTTATTTATTAGAACTTTTCTTGTTTATTTAGTTAATATAGGTGCGGAATTACAACGTTAAAGCCCCTATACAATTACTATAGGTTTGCTCCAATAACACTTGAAACTAGTTTGAAACTGACTGTTGCATGCGCATCGGACCACAATTGAAAGTTTTTTGCTAATGCGCATGCGTCAAACAGTTTCAAACTAGTTTGAAACTGTCCGACGCGTGCGCATCGGACCACAATTGAAAGTTTTTTGCTAATGCACATGCGTCGAACAGTTTCAAACTAGTTTGAAACTGTCCGACGAAGGCGCATCGGACCACAATTTAAAGTTTGTTTGCTAATGCGCAGGTGTCGGACAGTTTCAAACTAGTTTGAAACTGTCCGACGCGTGCGCATCGGACCACAATTGAAAGTTTTTTGCTAATGCACATGCGTCGAACAGTTTCAAACTAGTTTGAAACTGTCCGACGAAGGCGCATCGGACCACAATTTAAAGTTTGTTTGCTAATGCGCAGGTGTCGGACAGTTTCAAACTAGTTTGAAACTGTCCGACGCGTGCGCATCGGACCACAATTGAAAGTTTTTTGCTAATGCACATGCGTCGAACAGTTTCAAACTAGTTTGAAACTGTCCGACGAAGGCGCATCGGACCACAATTTAAAGTTTGTTTGCTAATGCGCAGGTGTCGGACAGTTTCAAACTAGTTTGAAACTGTCCGACGCGTGCGCATCGGACCACAATTGAAAGTTTTTTGCTAATGCACATGCGTCGAACAGTTTCAAACTAGTTTGAAACTGTCCGACGAAGGCGCATCGGACCACAATTTAAAGTTTGTTTGCTAATGCGCAGGTGTCGGACAGTTTCAAACTAGTTTGAAACTGTCCGACGCGTGCGCATCGGACCACAATTGAAAGTTTTTTGCTAATGCACATGCGTCGAACAGTTTCAAACTAGTTTGAAACTGTCCGACGAAGGCGCATCGGACCACAATTTAAAGTTTGTTTGCTAATGCGCAGGTGTCGGACAGTTTCAAACTAGTTTGAAACTGTCCGACGCGTGCGCATCGGACCACAATTGAAAGTTTTTTGCTAATGCACATGCGTCGAACAGTTTCAAACTAGTTTGAAACTGTCCGACGAAGGCGCATCGGACCACAATTTAAAGTTTGTTTGCTAATGCGCAGGTGTCGGACAGTTTCAAACTAGTTTGAAACTGTCCGACGCGTGCGCATCGGACCACAATTGAAAGTTTTTTGCTAATGCACATGCGTCGAACAGTTTCAAACTAGTTTGAAACTGTCCGACGAAGGCGCATCGGACCACAATTTAAAGTTTGTTTGCTAATGCGCAGGTGTCGGACAGTTTCAAACTAGTTTGAAACTGTCCGACGCGTGCGCATCGGACCACAATTGAAAGTTTTTTGCTAATGCACATGCGTCGAACAGTTTCAAACTAGTTTGAAACTGTCCGACGAAGGCGCATCGGACCACAATTTAAAGTTTGTTTGCTAATGCGCAGGTGTCGGACAGTTTCAAACTAGTTTGAAACTGTCCGACGCGTGCGCATCGGACCACAATTGAAAGTTTTTTGCTAATGCACATGCGTCGAACAGTTTCAAACTAGTTTGAAACTGTCCGACGAAGGCGCATCGGACCACAATTTAAAGTTTGTTTGCTAATGCGCAGGTGTCGGACAGTTTCAAACTAGTTTGAAACTGTCCGACGCGTGCGCATCGGACCACAATTGAAAGTTTTTTGCTAATGCACATGCGTCGAACAGTTTCAAACTAGTTTGAAACTGTCCGACGCANCCGGACCCCCCTAAAAATTTTTCCCCCAGTTTTTTAGATTTGAAATATGGTAACCCTAGTAACATCTAAAGCCGGGTTTATACGGGTAGAGTAAACAGGAGAGTAGAGTAGCGAGTAGAGTGTACTCTACTTCCCACTCTACCAATTATACTAGCTACTCTACTGAGCGTTTTTTCAAGATTCTACGAGTAGAGTTACTCTACTCGCTACTCTACTCTCCTGTTTACTCTACCCATGTAAACCCAGCTTTAATTCGAATAATGATTGCTAATAATGTCAATAACATACATAATATTACATAGAAGTGTTTCCTGTAGTTTCAGGTACCTAGTAGTGAAAAAAATTATTAATTTATTGAACGAATAAAATTTATTTAAAAAAAAAAAATCTGATAATGGTTTTAAATGAGCAGGATATCATTTTTCAGAGAACTGTTGTTTTAGTAGACATTTCAAACTTACGGCTAGGTGAAATTTCCCGGAATTGCGTTTAGCCGTGTCTACATGTTTCTTAAAACCGTCTCCTATTCTCAATCGTATTTAATGCATTTCTAGAAATACTCTTCCTTTATACTTGCCACCCTACATTTCTACTGAACCGAATACCGAAAAAGGTTTGTGAACGTTCTAACATAATCATAATTATTCTATATCTCTTTCTTATATCAGAAATACTGGGTATTTCTCATGCCGAAACGTTAGAATGTTAGAACATACCTGTAAACTACTCCAGTAACAATTTAATTACTTTAATCGACAATAAAACCAGACCCCTCGATAATCCGAACAATTCAAAAATCCGAACTGACCCTGGTCCCAATTAGTTCGGATTTTCGGGGTTCTACTGTAGTTACTTGTACATTATTTATTTATTTTTATGATACAATAATATTCAGGCAACAAAATTATAATGAAATATCAAGTAAAACGGAAAAAAAGTTACTAGAATTTCCTTAGGTTTTGGAACGCATTTTACACACACACACACACAAAAATTGGAACGGCGTTACAGCTACAGTAAACTTTTTTATTCATTAGTGCAATTTAAATAATCCTGTAAAAGCTGTCGCAATTATCTATTGAAGAGAAGTAAATTGGTTAGATTAAGCAGATTGCAAAACATTTTTATTTAGTTAAGAATGTATCGAAACTGAACGAAAACCATTTGATTTGAAACATTCCGAATACTAACAATTATCGTCGTAATGTTATGTAGAAAAATTACGGTACTAAAAAGTAAAATATTTTTCATATTTATCTTCATTTGATTTAAAATTAATGTAATAATCTTCAGCTGACTTTTCCAAATAATATTTATTTGATCATCTTACAAACAGTACTTACATAATAATAAGATAATCTGAAAATAAAGATAAGGACTAGTCAATTTTCAGCATTATTAAACTATATGAAAATAGATTTTATAGTAAGTTAAGTACGTACCTTTACGAAGAAAAATAAAATTGAAGCAGATAAAATAAAATAAATATAGATATTTTAATTATAACTGCAGCTGCGATTCAGTTTCAGTGTTACTTTTTTATCTACTTTAAATTCTTCGATTGATTAGTGATAAGGTTTCTTTAATTTAAAATGATAACAGTACAGCGGCAAATTTAAAAATTGTAATGATTATATTATAAGTTGATTAAAATAATTAGGGTTCAAATATTATTTTTATCGTCAGTAAAATTATTATTTAAATTTATTTTAAAAATATTTCAATAATTATTTATTTTAATTTGAAAAAAGTTGAATGTCAATATATATAGGGATTTTTGTATTTAAATTGGTTGGGGTGTAAGCGGCAACAATGGATTCTTGTTTTCGGCCTCCGTTTTCCGTGTTTGAACTTTGCCTCATTCAAATTTCAAATGTTTAAATTCGACCAATTTTCTTTTTCAGTTATCTGTGTTATCTTTATTTCTTGTCTTGTTTTGTGAAGGGTGATGGTGTTAGTGTTATCTTTATCGGATCGTAAATTTAAATAATTGAATTACTGTTAAATTTGATTTGATTTTTTTTAACCTTCGTGTTTTTTTTTACTTAGTAAAAAATAAGCAAAATAGCTTAGCTGTGTTATATTAGAAATATCGACAGTGGAATTTCGTTCAACAAGCAATTGGTGGAAGCTGTTAGAAAACTTGAATTAATTTCTCCCAAATCATTAAGTTGCTTTGATTTTTTACTACGTTTTTATTAACTTGGTTTCTTGTTTGTTTGTTTGTTTGTCCGGTACAAATCTTGCAATCGAATTTTAAATAACACCCCGTGTAGCTAGACATTTGAAACTTTCAGAACACGATGACAATGATTATTTTAATGCTTTTAGTAATTTTTCAGCAGAATTTAATTCGTTTTCAGCAAATTTGCTGCATGGAAAGTTAGTTCTGAAAAAATCCGCAAGTTATTTTATTTGTTTTGTCATATCCCAAATATTTACAATCCTTCATTTTGACAGATTTCAAATTTAAGATTTTTTATTAAGATGTAAACATTGAATGACAGCGAAAAATAATAAGTAAACCAGGGGTATCCAACTCCAGTATTCTAGAGGTGTAAGAGCACTAGCGCTCCACAGGAAGATGGTGGTTAAAANAAATTTAAGATTTTTTATTAAGATGTAAACATTGAATGACAGCGAAAAATAATAAGTAAACCAGGGGTATCCAACTCCAGTATTCTAGAGGTGTAAGAGCACTAGCGCTCCACAGGAAGATGGTGGTTAAAATTGTAAACTACTTATGATCTTTTGATATTTATACTATATTGTAAATAAACAATAAAAAAAAAAAACAGCCATGAGATGCGCGATCGCCTTAAATGCGAAAGTTCCCGGGTTCGATTCCAGGAAAATGACCAAAAAATTTATTAATTTATTTCTTTGAATTAAAAAGCTCGAAATCTTTTGAATGGTGTAAAAGATTTAGTTACAATATTAACCGCACCTTCCCGTGGAGCTCTAGTAGTCTAGCACAGGTAGATAAAGAGAGGTGCTGGAAATCTTTCCGTTTAAGGATTCTATGATCTCTGAAGTAAACCAAGTAAACAAAGAAATAAATTAATTGAATTAAAAAACGTAGTATATAAAAAGTTCTTTTTATCTTGTAATTATTCAATCTTATTTCTGGTTGTTTATTTGATTCAATTAATTATTATATTTGGTCCTGAACTTAACTACTCATTAGTGAATGAATTCATTCTATGCTCATACCATACTATTATACTTTGTAAATCTGACAGCTATGTGAGGGGAAAAATAAAACCACTAGGAGGTAATTTTAAGTTATTCCAGTGATATTTTTGTTTGCCTAGTTGGCCCGACCTATTTTTTTTTTCTCCGCTGTCATAATAACAGAGTATAATGACATGAGTATAAAGAACTAATTAATTTTAAGTACTGCCCAAAAGAAATGAGAAATTTTAAGAAAAATATACAAGGCAAAAGAGGCCCCTCCAAACCTTCTACTCCCTAATAAAAATTGAAGGTGTTAGTATCGCTTAAGACCACCTTAATTTATTTTTTTTACTTGGGTCTGACAGACCCGTGCACTGGTATGGTTTTATTTCACCCGTGCACTTTAGGGTTAAGAACTATTTCTTGTCCCAATCTTTTATATAATCGAGTAGTGTCCAAACAACGACTCACCTCTAAATGATTTATAACGTTAAAAATTGATGTGCCATAAGCTGGGATTGAACCTGGGGCAACTGGATGTAAGCTAGATACTAAACCATTTGCGCCATACATATATAATGATTATCGGAGCACAAAACTTCCTATTTAAATGTTTTAATTATAACTGCATAAAACTTACTATTTAAACAGTAAATATCTCTTTAAATATCTATTTCAATTATAACTAATTATCTCTCAGCTCTTTTTCTAAACCATATTTATTATTCTGCCCGTTACCGCGGGCCTAACGGCTAGT